>PVKS010041550.1:0-15952 GCA_004027875.1 Aplodontia rufa
AAGTATTTTATTTTTTTTGAAGCTATCTTGAAAGGAACTGAATTCCTGACTTCTTCTTCAGTCCTGTTATTATTGGTATAAAGGAAAGCTATTGATTTATGTGTGTTGATCTTGTATCCTGCCACTTTGCTAAATCTACTTATGAGTTTGAGCAGTTTATTGATGGAGTTTTTTGGATCTTCTAGATACAGGATCATGTTAAATATCTGTTTCTTTTCAATTGCTTGTAGAATATGAATTTTTGTGGGTCAGGATTCACATGATTGTCATATAAACCTAAAAAGTTAATAATATTCTGTAATAGTCCTTATTGTGAAATAATAATGTTAAAATACTATTTTCTCATAGTAAGTTCTTAATACATACTTTTTTCTAAATAACAGTACAAATTGGGAAAATATATTACAAATAAGAACTATTTAAGCACTATTTAAGTATCTTTGTTATTAGTCAATTCTTGTTTTCAAATTTGAAAGACTCATTCCTCTAAAAGAAAAAAATCACATGAAAACATTGCTGCATTTTAATAATGCTTTAGTAAGGTTTATTTTGAGTTTTAGAGAAAAAAAGCTCAAGTTGTTCTGCTTAATATGTGCTATTTGCAAAAGCCAGAAAGTATCAATGGATACAAGGGACAACTTCTGCTGCCACATAGCCTGGCCAGAGAGGTACAGTAAAGTTCATCATTTGCAATGTATTAAAAGAGTAGTAGTCTGGAAGCCTGGTAGAAGCGGTGGCAGTCTGTTCCATAGCTGATCCAATTGTTCTTAATGTGTTCAGTTTCATTTTATTGATGGAAGACTTGGCTTTTTATTCACCACATAACTGTAGCCATGATTTCTACTATGTCACACTATTGCTAACAGGCTTCATTGTATTATTTTCAACATCCACATGATTTTTTTTCCTTTCATATATTTTTTTTTACTTGATCATTTCTAGTTATCTTGAATTCAGTGTCCCCATGAGAAAACTTAGAATTAGATTTAACTTTCAGTAAGAATTAGTCTTTCAGGATGGAAGCCAAATGTCTGGGAGGAGAATTTCTGATCCTTGGCCCAAGAAGTCATAATTCAATCCCCATGTATATATGGTTTTTGGTTATGAAATTTTTTATTAATTGTTAGGATTGTGCATCGTGGTCTGATACAAAACATTAGATAATATCTACTTTTCATATTCTTGAAATTTCCTTTGAGAACTAGAATATGATCTATTTTGGAGAAGGATGAATGCATTGCTGAGAAGAAGTTAAAAATCGGCCAGTTGGGAGTGGAATATTCTATAGATAGGTGTTAAGTCAATTTGATTTATGGGGTTGTTTAAGCTGAAGATCTCTTTATTGTTTTTTTTTTCTTGATGATCTGTCTGTTGGTGTTAGATGAGTATTAAATTCTCCCAATTTTATTTTGTTGGGGTCCATAGTGGTTTTATGTCATGTAGTATTTCTTCCACATACTTGGGAGCATTGGTGTTTGGAGTCAGATATTTAGTATTGTTATATTTTTCTAATGTACTGTTATCTTTACAATAATGTAGTGGCCTTCTTTATCTCTTCTGATAAAATTTTGTTTGAAATGTGGTTTGTCAGACATAAGTATTGCAATACCAGCTTGCTTTCTTGTACCATAAGTCTGGTAGAATTTTTCCATTATTTTATCCTCAATCTGTGAATCTCTTTGGCTGTAAAATGGGTTTCCTGGAAGCATTATATTGTTGGATTTTATTTTTTAATTCATTCTGCTAATCTATGTCTTCCAATTGGTGCATTGAGACCATTCAAATTCAGTGATTAGGATAGTTGCACGGTTATGGTTCTTAGTGAATGTGTTTTATTTTGAGTTCTGTGATGTCTTGGTTGTCTTTTGATAATGTGTACTTTTATTGGATTTCCTCTGTTTGTGAGTTTTGAGGATGGTTTATTTCTTCTTCTGTCTGGAGTTTATCTTTGAGAATTCTTTGTAATGCTGGTTTTGTGTTAATGAATTTTGCAAGTTTTTTTATTAGATGTATATAGAGATACAATTGAGGGGGAAACATTATCAAACATTCAAGAACCAATGTATATATATTTAGTTATTCATGGCTAATGCTACATCATGGATGCCTTGCTTGGGTCCCCCCTGTTGCTGTTTCCCCCAGAAGAACTCCTGAGTTAAATGTATATCTCGTGGAGGACAGAGATCTCCTTCTGGGATGATTTCCCCTTATTCCCACCCTCCAGTCTCCTAGGAGATCTTCCTACACACTCCCTCCCCGCTGTCCACCTCACTACGCCTCCAAGTATCCTAGGGAGTCATCTCCCTGTTGCCTGAGAATCATACAATTTGAAGTTATTATTAGCATAGCCGTCTAACATACTGCTTCCCGATGTTGAATTTTGCAAGTTTGATCTTATTGTGAAATGTTTTTATTTCCTCTTTAAATTTGAAGCTGAGTTTTGCCTGGTATAGTATTCTGGGTTGTAGGTTGTTGTCATTCAGAGATTGAAGTATGTTCTTCCAGGATCTTGTTGCTTCTGGGGTCTGGGCTGAAAAGTCCGAGGTGATCCTTATTGTTTTGTCTCTGAATGCGATTTCACATTTCTCTTTTGCAGCTTTTAATAATCTTCTCTTGATGTCCCTGTTATACATTTTGAATGTGATGTGTCTCTTTGAGTTTCTTATTTGATTAGGCCTATTGGGTGCCCTGTATGCTTCCAGGGTAAGCATATCTGACTGTAGTCCAATATGGGAAATTTTTTTCTTTAATTATTTCATTGAGCATTTCATAGAGCATGTTCTTTATGCCATTCATTTTCATTTTGATTTCTTCTTATATCTCAATTACTCTTAGACTGTTTCTTCTGATTTCATCCCAGACATTTTGAAAATTCTGTTAATCCTCTGTTAGTTTTTTGTTTCTTTCTGTCACTCATACACTCAAGTTTACTCAGCCTATCCTCATTGTCAGAAATATTTTTCTTCAAGATCTGAGATTCTGTTTTGTATAGAAGTTAGAGTACTGTGAAATTTTTCCATTGTTCCTCTAATATGATTGACTGAGGATTTTAACTATGTTATGTCTTTTTAAGTATGTCTATTTCTTTGATAATAGAGTTTTTCGCCTCTTGAATTTTCTCACTTAGTTCCTTCATTAAATCTCTTTTAGTTCATTATTCCTTTTAATAATCAGATCTGTGATAATTTTTTCTAGATTTTCATCACACTCCCTGACCATGGGTTCCTTGATAGTGGAGATATGAGTTTAAGGCAAACATTTTTTTAGTTTGAGTTCTCAACTTTGAAGTACTTCTTCTTGAACTCTGAATTGAATTTCCCTGTGAAGAAGAAGGCAGCTCTCCATGTGCTTCTTCCTTGCAGGTCCATTTATCAGGTCAGACTCCACCCTTCTGATGACCACCTTCTTCCCGACAGCTGCTTCTGCCTGGGGCCTCATTTTGCTGTTTCTTTGGGATCTAGGTTCCAGGGTGTGTATCTGTAACCTGTTAGGGGTGCAGGGAAGCTCAATGAATTGTTGAAGTGCTTTGGTGGGGTGTGTCACTGGGTTCTGGAATCCAGAGGCTTGGGCATGCCGGAACAGGCCTGCCTGCATGCCACACTAGGACATGGTATCCTTGGATTGGGGGATGGGTCTGATGTTGTTGGACCTGCTGGATGTGTACTGAAGCTTGGTATCACTAATTGGAGGTCCTTGGGATGTCCTGGGCCCATTCCATCTTGGAGACCAAAGCTGTGGGCTCATGTGGCAGTTTGGTGGGCAGCTCCAAGTGGGGTTCCTTGTTGCCTGCAGCCCAGGGAGCAGAGGCTTTGGTCTATGCAGCAACTGTGCAGAGTGTCTCCTGCCAGTGTTCCCTGGGTGTGTACTGGGTGCCTGCCTGTCCATGAACCAGAGGCCTGGGCCTACACTGCAGTGGTATCCTAGGAGTCTTCCTGGCCAAGTGACCAGCTAGTGATATAATTTTTATAGGCAAACAAACAATAGAGCTTTTGGTTAAGAAAAATAGTAATAATTCTCATGAAAGGTAGTACTTTTTTAAAATAATCTGGAACAAGAAGAGATTAAAACAGCTCCATGAAATGAGAATTATTTCAAAGATTTCACTCTTTCTTCCATTGTAGTGCCTTGTGGTTCTTTCCTCCTTTTTATAGAACCGCAGATAAAAGAAAAATTGAGGGGATGAGTCTATAGGTAATAATACATGAGATGTGATATAGTATAGAAGGCTTAAGAGGAGATAAGGGACTGATTTGAGAATGTAGAATTAGTGGAACAAAGAAAATGGGGCAAGGAGAACTGTGGGAAAAAAATCCTGATTTTAAATGGTTGAGAGTAAGGAAAAGAAAGGGACTGCATGAACCAGGGTGAGTGTAATAGTCATAATCTCAATGTATGAGTGTAAGCGCCAGTCCTTTCATCCTATTGTTATATAATTGCATGCCATTTCCTGAGTCTTTATGTCTCAGATTTGGTATTTGAGAAGTTTTAGTAAAGATATGTTCAAATCTTAATTTTTTTATACGTTCATGTTTGTGTCCTGAACATATTTTGAGACAAAAGTATATCCTTATTCTTCCCAGGAAGGCTAGGCAATAGAGATAGTTTCTTTCAAGAATAATGTGTTGTCAAAGATCCTGAAAAATCAATAAGGCTGCATAAAGGATACCAGTGCATCTTTTCTTTTCCTATAACTATTTTCTTTTAACTTTAAACAATTTTTTATTATACAATGATTGTCACATGATTGGACTTTTCTCTACTTTGTACTCAATTATTCTTATTCTCCATAGGAAGGCTGCTTCTGAATTTCTCATCCAGTAACGGCAAACACCAAAATACTGGTTTTAGGAAAGTAGTAGTAGAAATGCCTCTGTGATTTAATTTGAAAGCAGTACATTAGACATGGCTCTTGCATCCAGTTGCAGGAATGTACAAATGTTTTTTTCTTCAAACATACAAAATAAATTATTTGTAGTAATGGACAATGATAGCAGTAAACCATTATATATAGCCAATTAAAACTAGCTACTGATGGTTAGAGTAGTTATTTTCTTAAAATATCAACCAGATTTTTCTTTAATCATTTTCTTCTTCTGACTTCTCTGAAGTTATTGGTGAAGAACCCTGTCTTGAGCTTCCTGTCACAGGTCATTATTAATGGTAAAGTACTATTCTCAAAATTAGAACATGCCACCTCCCATACCATCTCCCATTCCATGCATCTCACACATTTCAGGGACCTTTTCTTTTTAGGAAATTCTGTGATTACAATTTCTGCTGTAGTTAACAGAGAATTGACTTCAGCAGCATCCAATAAATAAGTTCTTATAAACTTTTCTGAATCAATGATTCCTTTTTCCACCAGAGTCCCAAAATCTCCAAGCATAGCATCATAACCAACTTCTCAGGAACTTTGCACAATTTTCTCTACTATCAAAGAGTCTCCAACACCTACCATCATTCTTGGCAATGCTCAATGCAGGAATTTTGAGTGTTCATTTAATGATTTCTGTACCAAATTTTTGATCTTCATTAAATTGAGTGAGTTAGCCCAAGGCTGGAATGCACCAAAACAGAGCACAACCCCCACTCAAAGCAATATCTTCTTTAACAGCAGCTCTTGTAATGTTGAGGGTATCTATCATTGTCTTCCTTTTCATTCATTTTGACTTCACTTTACCCACAACCTTCAGCACAGGTACTCCATCTGAAAGTTTTCCCAGACATTCATTCAGTTTTTCCTTTTCATATTCATTAGTTGTGGCTTCTGATTGCTCCAGGATTTCTTGAATATGCTTTTCAATTTGAGATTTTTGGTTTTTTTTTCCTTTCAAAAGCACAGCATCATTTCCCATGACAATGACCTCTCTGACTTTTCCTAAGTCACAAGGCTGAACATCTTCAATATTTAGGGTCAAACCCTCTTCCCCAAACACTGCATCACCAGTGGCAATTGCCATATCTTTAAGATGGTACTTTCTCTTGTCACCGAACCTGGAGCTTTGTCACAACCTGAAGCCCAACTTTTAGCCTATTCAAAACATCAACATCCTCAGCAATTATGACCAAGAGTTTAAAGTGTGCATTGGCAATTTCAAGAGAAGGACTGGATGTTAAAAATTTTATTTTCACTCAACAGAACATAAGCATCCTGAAATTCACATTTCTGACATTTTTATATCAAAAAGGTATTAATGAAGTATGGAGAAATATATCTTCAATCAAACTTCATGCATTTAATAATTTCTAATTCACTATTTAGTGTTTTCTCTCCTATAATGACAACCTTTTTCGAACCTTCTTCATTGCATCAGAAATGATGTTGTCAATTTCCTTGTCTCCGTTAGCATAAATTGTAACACCCTGAGCAATTTTTTCAGGACTTATCACAAGTTTAGACTGCTTCTTAGGTTCAGCAATTATATCATAAACAGCTAACATCAGACGTATACTAATTTCTACTGGATTAGCACCTTTGCTAATCATCTCAAAGCCTTCCTTGGCAATAGAGCATGCCAGTAAAACAGCAATGGTGGTACCCTTCCTGGTCACTTCATTTGTGCTATTGGCATCATCTTGAAAAAGTTTAGCCCCAATATTTTTGTATTTATCCTTTACATCAAATGAGTTTGCAACACTCATACCATCTTTTGTTACTTTGGGACTTCTTCAACTCTGTTCAATGGTTACTATTCTTCCCTTAGACTCTGTTATGATGGCTAGAACATCAGCTAGGAGGTCTACACCTTGAAGCATTAAGGCTTGGGCGTTTGCATCAAATTTCACATCTTTGCTGTAAGCTCAAGTGAGATGAGGAACCAGTGCTCTAGACACCGGTTTCATTATGTGGAGGACTGTGGCTAATTGAAGTATTTCTGCAGGGCCTCAGCGGGGAGTGCTCATGGCAATGCAGGCCATCAGCACTGAGTGAGGTTTCCCTGAATTAATGAACCAACAGGAAAAGAGCTCATTTCACATTATATGCACACATACAGATGTAAACAAAGTTAAAGTAAACACTCAAGGTTATTTACAGTTGCTGAAAGTATTGTATTTCAACTTTTATTTGTAAAGGACAAATGTGCTTGTGTACAGTTTTTATATTTTTCGTTAATTATGCTTGTGAACTTCCTTAACTCAGTTATCCTAATGCATGGTATTCATACAAAGAAGTTTCCCATTTGAATCATAAATTCTAATACCTGTATAGCAACTGAGGCTTGGAGTCCATATCTAAAGTGACTGGAAACATAACTAGTTTTATATTTCACCTTATGCCCTTAATGCTCTCGGATCTTTCATTGCATTCCTAAAACAAAAGGTTTACTTTATTTAGAACACACATATTTGAAAATTATATTTTGTGTATGACTTTCAAAGTAAACACAAGCAGCACTAAAAAGTATTTGTCACTGTGATGCCAAGTGAGACAACAATTTATCAACTTCTTGCCTATTGATCCAATGGAAAGTATGAAAGTGAAAACATGGTCAGTACACTCACTTCACATTCATGTACATATTGTTTTAAAAGCACTATTAACCACTTGGATAATAAATATACCTTATGAAAAATTTAATATGAAATAATATGCTTATTGAGATGTCAAAAGATGGGGCTGGAGCGTTGGCTCTGTGGTTTCAGCGCTTGCCTGGCAAGCACAAGGACCCGGGTTCAAACCCCAAATACAACTAAGTGTTGGAGCAATGAAGGCCATGTGAAAAACTAAATAAAGTTGTTTCTCTCTTTCTCTGTCTCTCTCACTGTCCCTCCCTCTTAAAAAGAAAAAGATAATATATCATTATTTTTGATGCAGTGAATTAAAATGTATTAAGCTCATATACATATTTTTTTTTAAAGAGAGGACAGTGAGGGAAAGAGAGAAAGATAGAATCAATTTCATATTTAGTTATTCATGTGGCTTTTGTTGCTCAGACACTTCCTTGTGTAAGTGGTGCTGGGATTTGAACCCACATACTTATGCATGCCAGGCAAGTGCCATGACCACTGAGCCACCACTCCAGCATATATATATATATATATATATCTTTTATATACAATAACATTATGTGTTTATCCTAACGCTTTCAAATTCTAAACTTTTGAAATAGGAAAAAGAGAGAGTATTAATAGGCATCCTGTGAATGATGTTAACAGTAATATATTTTTAAAAAATTAAATGAGAATACTTGATGTATTTCTCTTGCAATTCCCAGACATTGGTGAATTAAAGAAGTAGCATGGTGATCATGGACACTAAACCCATTGTCAAAGAAAAATCTGAGTTGTAAAATATTCCTTGGTTTTAAATTGAGGCAACATTCCTTGATAATGGACCATTTGCTCTATGGGGAAAAAAATAAGAAAAAAAATATGTCTTTTGGGCCATAAATGCTAGACATAATAGTCAAAACATTTCAGTTTTCAACACTTAGCAATGTTTATTACTGCCAGAGCAACCCAATATGCTATATATAAAATAGGAAAATACTTCTCTATTACAGCAGTTAGTTTTGATAACTGTTCCCTAGCATAGTTTATATCTAGTTTTTCCCCTCCAATAAAATTCCTTTGATATACCATAAATGGAATATGCTTAGAGATTTAAGTATCATTCTTTACAACTACCCAATCTTTGTACATAAAAATGTCAATTTAAAGAGAAATTTTACCATTAAATATGTATTTTTCTAAGATGAAGCAGAGCTATAAACCTTTTTTTAGTATTGTAAGAACTGGATGGAGCGGATTATTAGTATAGTCCTTTGAGTTTAGTAAGGAATTTGAAAATACCATATTTTGTTTATGGAAACATATATCTTAATGACATTAAATACACGGCACTCAAGCTAGTCAAAGCTTAGTTTGAGTGGAAATTATTTATCCACATAAAGCCTGAAAATAGAATAAAAAACTCTCCAGAGCAAACGCCAATATCACACATCAAATTCCTAGAAGTAGAAAGTAAAGAAGACAGGTGGTACAGTTGGGCAAAGGCTGTGTCTGTGCATATAATTTTGAGAAATGTTAGGCCCATCTAGAGAACTGAAAAGTTATTTTTTTGCTAGGCATATCAGTGTCTGGGTAGGAGTAAAATTTCACATGAATTACCAAGATACATGCTTCCTATCTTACCTGTACACATAGCACCAATTGCCTTTAATAAACATCACTAGCCTTTCAGTGTATTGCTTTCTAAAAACTAATTTTTACTAAAATTAATTTATTTCCATTTCTGGTGTGTATATATTTCAGTAATCATAACTGGCATTACATAAAAAAGGACAAATGATTGTGATTCTGTAAGACATTTAGGGCCACTGTGCTGTTTCTATGAAGCATGTCCTTTCAGATAGGGAAGGTTTATGAAACTTTGACATTTCTGCTGTTAGGTAGGAAATCACAATCTGATTCTCAAATTCTCCAACATACTTCATAGCATTGCTTATATATTGTCATAATGAAATTCCATCCAACAAGAACAGCTAAAGCAGGATATAGTCTCTGCTAACACAGTTCACTTGGCAAGTACATGGTCTGCATACAAAACAAATTTTAAAAATAATGCAAAATTACTGCTATTGCCAACATACAGGTTAAAATTTCTAGATGTCTGTTTTAGAGAAAATAATGATGCCAGTGACAAATTTCTGAAATATTTGTATTTCCCAGAAACACGTGACATCAAAATTAAACAGTTTGTTTGAAAGAGAAAAAATAGAAATTTTGTCAACTATCAATTTCTGCTCCTTGCAACATTTCCCCCCTCTGTAGCCATCAATAAATTGATTTGATATTTATTCATAGAATTCTAAGAGAAAAGTTCTGATATTTTTCATTTAATATACACATTTTCTCTTTTACTTAAGACTAAATTCCCACCATTCTGTTATGGGTTTCACTGTAAGATGTAAATGGATTTTGGCCTTAATATTACCAGTACTTAAATATAAGAATTTCTTTGATGTTTTCTTCTACTTGTGCTACAAAGGAGGTATAAAGGAATAGATAATGTCAGATATATAACTTGCACATATAGAAAAATGTGCTCTAAAGAGCAGTCTGGAATTTGCTCAAATTTAGGAAACATCTATCAATATTGAACAAAAGAAAATAAAGAACTCTTGAGAATTTTGATAAGGGAGAAAAGACTAGAATTTGCAGGATGCACTCTTAGACTGTTTTTAGAGTCAGTCAAAGCAATATGATTTGCAGGTGTCTGTGTTTGTGCATATGTGTGTATGTATGTGTGTGTGTTTTCTATTTATTAAAAGCAAATCATCTATTTTCTGCAACCCAGAACATTATTTGTTTTTAAAGAGAGAGGGAGTGTATGAAAGAGAAAGAGAGGGTTGAGTCCTGGTGCTTGCCTGGTAGTGAGCTACTATTAAGCCACCTCTCCAGTTCCCCAGAACCTTTTTTTAAAGAGATCATATAGGGCCATTGGCTGTATTACAGAGCCTGTCCACAGGGTCCCAGAGAAGACAATGGAAAATAACAAGGAAAATTGGTCACTGGAAAGGTCAAGATGGTAGCAAATGAGGATTTGGGGCAACTGGTCCAGATGCTTAATTGAAATAACTTTGACCTGTGTTCTTCTTGACAAGTCCCTAAAAGCTGATTTTATGTTCTAAACCTTTGGGACATGTTATGCAAGTTGTCTTAAATTATATGTCTTAAAACACAAAATGAGAGCACAAGAATAAGAAATACTGTGTTTGCAAAAAAAAAAAAATGAGAATAATGCATAATGATAGAGTAAATTGAGTCAAGATCTTAAGAACTGCTTATGTTGATTTAAAATCTATGAAAACTTATGGGTTGATCAAAGTTAACACGTTACCCTGAGATCTAATAAAATCATGATCTTCTATCAGTGACAGTCAATCATCCACTTGATCAACAAAAATTTAATGTTTTTCATATTTATGTAACTCCTTTATGCTTGGAAATTATTATAGTGAATAGGTAAATAAAACAAATTCCTTCTATCAGATTTTCTTTGTCATAGATATAGGCCTACAGGATGGGAGAAGACCCTCTCAACTCAGTAGTGTTTCACTCCAGACTGCTATGGCTAAGAACACAGGGCTCCCTCTCCCACTAGTTTCTAGTCAAAAGGTTACAGTCTTGAAAGAGGTAAATGTTTCCACTTCAAGAAGAACAAAATGTAAAATGCATTTTGCTGTGTGTTGCTAAGTCTAAGTTTTAGTCAATGACTAGAAAGAGATGAGGGAGCTGTCTTTTTTCTATTCAGCCCAAATCTGTATGAAAAGGTGCTCTATCTTCAGTGCACTAAAATAAAGTTAGTATGCATATGAAGTTAACTCTGATCAGTTAAGATATATATATATATATATATATATATATATATATATATATATATACTAAGCCTTAGAGCAACCACTCAAAATATATAATAAAAATAAATTAAAAGGTTCAGTAAATTAGGCAAAAAAGAAGACAGTGAAGGATACAAAGAAGAACAACATAATGAAAAGGCAAGAGAAATATGTAAAAAATAAAAATGGAAAATGTAATGTTACTAGTTCTATAACTAATATCATTAAATATTGGTGAATTAAGCAATCTAATCAAAGGCAGAAATTGAGTAGATAAAATGAATAAAATACAATCTATGCTGTCCACAGAAGATATCTCAGATTGAAAGACACAAATAGTTGAAAGCAAAAGAAGGTACGATAATCAAAGGAAACCATAATAAAGGACTTTAGGCAAAAAAAAAAAAAAAAAAAAAAAAAAAAAAATCATGAAACAAAGTTAAAGAGAAATAAATTACAAAGGTTAATGTATTAATATATATGTGTGTGTGTATATATATACACACTATACTATATACTATATATATATATATACTATACTATATACTATATATATACATATAAATGTACACATACGAACTATTCAATAGCAGAAGATGTAACAGCACACCAACATACACAAAAAAACTGGCACAGAGAAAGGGAGACATAGAAAATCCAACAACAATAATTGGGTCACTAATATACCACATTAATGTATTGATTGAAAAAAAACTAAGCAGAAGACTAACACGGACACAATAGATACAAATAATGCAATAAAACATCTACATCTAGCAAATACCCAGTGTCTCTTACCACAATGAAATAAAACTTAAAATCAATAACAGAAACTTGAAAAATTCACAAAACAAATATGTGAAAATTTAACACAGTGATGCAAATCAAATAAGAAATCAAAAGTAAAATTTGAAAATAGATTGAAGTCAACAAGGACTAAAAAAATACATATATAGAATACCAAAACCTTTGGTATGAAGCTAAAGCAGCATTTGGGGAAAAATTATAGCCATAAATTCCTACATAAAAAAGAGCTGGGCATAGTGTTGAATGCCTAAAATCCCAGAGACTGGGGAGGCTGAGGCAGGGGGAACACAACTTTTAATCAGCCTCAGCAACTTAGCAAGACCCTGTTTAAAAATTAAAAAAATAAAATAATATAAAGGGCTGGGGATGTGGCTCAGTGGTTAAGTGCCCCTGGATTCAATCTCTGGTACCAAAAATAATATGAAGACAAAGTTCTCAAATCATTAACCTTATCTTAATTAATGAACATTAAGACACTGGAGAAAAAAGAACACTTGCGCTACATCAAAGTTAAAATTTAAAATTGCACTTGTTAATTTGAATTCAAAATTATAAGTAATAAACTACAGAATAGGAAAAAATAGACAAATCAATGAATTAAAACTCTGTGATTGTGTTTTGAAATATCAAAATATTCATAAACTTTTAGTTGGATTGAATAGTTCTGAACTTACAACAGAAGAATTACACAGGAACAATGAATAATTTTGTGCCAATAAACTAGATAACAGATAAAATTAAAAATTTCCTAAGCAAAACCTACTACTGAAATTTACTAAGGAAGAAATAGAAAACCTGAATAGACTTCCACAACATGGAAGATTTAGTCATTTCAAAGAAAGCTAAAAAGAAAAAACAATGCCCACATGAAAAGAAAGTTTTACTAGAAAGTTCTACCAAACATGTAAAGAAAAACCAATAACAATTTTGCACAAACTGTTTCAAAATATGGAGAGATGGAACACATTCTGGTTTATCTTATGCAAAACTGTTGCCCTCATGCCAAAACCAGAAAAAGACATTATCAGAAAATTATACAACAATATCACTTTTGAGCATAGAAATAAAAATTTTCAACAAATGCTAGCAAACTAAATCCAGCAGTATATAAAGCTATGTATAATCCATGATCATACAGAATCCATTGCAGAAATGCAAGGTTATTAAATAATTCAAAAGTGGCTTAATATATTAATAAAACCAAAAACAATCAAAAAACACATGATAATGACATTTGAAAAAACATTTGACAAAATTCAACTTCTTTCATGAATAAAACAATCAAGATACTAGAAACAGAAATTTCCTCAAGCACAAAATCACATCTATTGAAAACCTAAAGCCACTATTGTCCTTAATGGTACATACTAGATCTTTCTACTTAATATGAGGAAAAAGAAGAGTATGTCTTCTGCCTTGACTTTCATTTATGATTGTAGGGGAGATTCCAACCAGGGGTATTAGACAAGCAAAAGCAGAAGTCATTCATTTGGAAAGGAAATAAACTTTTTTTTATTTGCAAATGTAATTTTTTTTAAAAAATCATTTCATTTTTAACAGGAAGATAATAATTGCTCATATTTGAGGGCACAATATGATGACTTGATCTGTGTATATATACATTGTGGAAATAGTAAATCAAGCTAACACATAACCATCACCTCACCCACTTATGATACATTTTTGCAATGGTAATTAAAATCTAATTGTTTAATAATTTGGAAATACATAGTGCATTATTCTAAACCATAGTCCCCATAGAATGCAAAAGAACACTAAAATTTTATCCTTCAGTTTAACTTAAACTTTGTACCCTTTGGTGATCATCGCATCTTACTCCATCCCTCCCTATCCCTTTGCTTCTGATAACCACTTTTCTAGAACTCTTTGTTTCTGAGATCAACTTTTATTAGATTCCACACATCAGTGAGAAGAGAGTACTTACCCTGTTTGACTATTTCAGTTATCATATTGTCCCTGAGATCCATACATTTTATCACAAATGGAATTATTTCCTTCTTTTGTTAAGGCTGTAAAACTGTATGTGCAGAGATCATGTTCTCATATACAAATAATACTAAGGAATACATATATGGTTATCAGGAATTATAACTTATTATAACCAATAAATGCTTCTAGCAAATTTATAGGACATAAAATCAAAGAACAAAAATTATATTTTATTTTCTTAAACTTGTATAAACAGTCTGAATATATAATTAAGAAAATAATTATAATAGTATCTGAAAGAATGAAATACTCAGGAATTAATTTAACAATAAAACCCCACAAAACTTGCATTTTGAAAATTAGAAAAAGTATTGAAAGAAATTTAGGAGGATCTAATGTTATAAATGAAATCAAACACGTGGTCGGGTGTGGGTGAGCAAGGCAGAAATTTTACTTCGGCTGAAGGGCGAAAGAAAAATGCGGCGCCTCGCTAGGGAGTAAGGGGTCCTTAAATGCCGACCTGACGCAATACTGCCCTTTGCCCTAATTGGAGGAGCTCAGGTGCACAGTCTGTGCGATTGGCTGTGATTAGGTGGAGGCAGGTGCAAGAGGGAGTAGGCAGCGACTGGGAGATAATGGGGGTGGGGGTCGCCGCACACATGGCAAGGGTAGTAGGGATTCCATGTTTCCCGGAAGAAGATGGCCGGGTACCGGAAGGGGTCCTAGGAAGGAGGTGGGCGGACACAGGTGGGCCGACGCAAGTGGGCATATACAAGTGGGGGAGTTAGTCTTCAGAAAGGGAGGGGGTAATGGAGATAGTAGACTATTATACATCACGATCTTTCAAGTTTGACAGAAAAGACATACATTTTACAATTCCCCCCTCTTATATGATACATATATACTCTTTTTTTCAAACTCTGATATTAATTTTTGACATTTATCTTTGACTACATCAGATGCAGGAGGCCTGATTTGGCCTATAGCTGAAAGTTGTTTATTAATAGCAGTCAATGTCTGAACAATATCCTCTATATATCTAATCAGGGTTATAGCCCCGAATGCTATAAGAAAACAATAAGTATAATTTTTTTTATATTATTTCATGAGTAAGGCTTAGCTCTTTGGTAATTTTCCTTATATATTTACTTCTTGATGGTTGTACTCAATATAATCCATTATCATGAACCACCAAAGGGAAATTGATTTAAAATTGGTTGAGTTTTAATTGTTGATTTATGTGGATCTAATGATCCATGGGAAGAAATATTTTTTTTTTCAGAACATGGTGATTGATTTGATCTAGGAAATGTCAGGGTGGAAGGGATAGACAATTGAACCAAAGTACAGGTTTTATTCCATTTGGCAGGTAAAGTCTCAAGCAAGGTCCCCCACAATACCACCAGATACCGGCTCGGGCTACAGCAAGCGCTGTTTGATTTAATATCTCCTCACATGATCAGCCTTCTGGGCACCCAGATACATTTCCCAAGAAAGCCAAATGCTCCCCCCACCTAGAGAGGCATGAGGTGTAATTGGTTCTGAGGGAAGGGGGTTAGGTGATCTTTGGGGGCTCTTGTTTTTGACCCTCTGCTTCTGGGAACAGCAGTGATAGGGTCTTACAAGAGTTATTTCCCCAGGCCATCTTTTCTTGAAAGAGGGATATCATGCAACTCAGCCCATTGGATCTGAGGTCCAATCGAGAGGGAATGGGACCACTTGAGCAATCTGCCCTGTTGCACAAGCGTAAAAGTCGCTTTTATTGGGTGTGCTTACAGAATATTTAATCCTTTTCACCCGGGCATTTGCCTCATTTTGTCCAATTTTTATCTTAAGTGTTTTTTTTTTTTTTT
>PVKS010041551.1:0-15955 GCA_004027875.1 Aplodontia rufa
TCATAAATAGAAAATAAAAAACAAAGTGAAACCAAAAGATTCTTCCAATGTTCTGTAGTTAAGAGCACAAAATATGGGCTCTAATTGGGTTGTCTCAAAAGAATATTTGAAAACTCACAAGACAACTGGATTTTTGTCCGTCCTTTTCCTTAACATTTTTATACAGGTAGCTAAAAAGATCAATCTCAGAAACTTCTTTTTTTAAAAAAACAAAACGTGCTTAGAAGTAAAAGAAGTGTCTATTTTTAAAGAGCAAACAGAAATGAGGACAACGTGTGACATAGTTTCGTGGACTGCAAAAAGAGTTCATAATCAGCTGCAGTATTTATGACTTAATTATCAAGTATTTGTTGAGAACTTATATATGCCAGACACTGTAGTTGGTACTGTGGGAGATGGAAATTTAAAATGCCTTACAAACACTTCCTACCTAGCAGAGAAATAAGTGGGTCATGCACGAAAACCCAAAGAGTAGACAGAAGGGCTTGTGCTTAATGGGTGGCACCTATACTGATTGTGGGCAATCACTGGGTAGAAAGCCTTGCAGGTATTACTCACTCTACTGCCCTGTGAGGTCACTGTTAGCATTTCCATTTCACAGACCAGGAAATTGAGGCATAGTTATGATATATCATGTGATTTGCAACAGTCTGATTTCCCCTGTTCAATGAAAAAGCTTTTCTCATCTACATTATCTTTCCTGTCCTAAGGATAGAATGCACAGTTACCTCTCTTACAAACGGGTAGCCCACACTAGGAAGTGGCTGCAGGATACAATGCTCTCTGGCAGGTGTGGCCCTGTAGTCTTAGTAACCAGCTGCATATTGAGTTACCTGAGCTCCAGGAAGCAGAAATTAGAACTGGGATCTTGTCCAATCTAGAAAATTTTATCTCTGTGACCATTGATTTCCATATTTTTTTGCCACACCTCTCCTTTATTTTTTCAAACATTTTAAAATGAAAAAGATAATAAGAAAAAAAAACAAGGAATTGCTTTGATAGAACCGGGTGAGAGGGAGTCAGTCCCACTACTGGAGGTCCCTGGAAGGTTCACAGGCAAGCAGTGCCTGCATAAAGCCCTGCTCACTCTTGTCTTGGTTCTGTTCCCGAAAGACACATGCCATTATCCTATTGGAGAGTCGTGTTGAAAAGACAAAATTCATGCCTGGATGAGCAGATGAAGAGGTTACACCTTACCTATGCTTGGGAGCAGTCCTTGGTAGGCTCAGGTGCCTAAAGAGTCCCACTTCACCTTTCCCCACCTGCTCACTGACACCAGGATTCCACAGTTATGGCATCTGTGTTAAAATGAAGGTGATTTTGTTTTGTTGTGTACCAGGGATTGAACACAGGTGTGCTTAACTGCTGAGCAACATCCCCAGATCTTTTTATATTTTATTTTGAGATAGGGCCTTGCTAAATTGCTAAGGCTGGCCTTGAACTTGCAATCTTCCTGCCTTAGACTCCCAAGCCACTAGGATTATAGATGTGGGCTACCACAGCCAGCTAAAATGTAGGCATTTTTTAAAGACTTAAAAGTTTAAGCCATCATCAAGTATTTGCACCGTGATCTAAGCAAAGAATCTAAAACATTTTAATAGCTGGAAGAAAGAAGAACGAAGCAAAAGTTTGCTCAACTGAGGCGATTAGGGGACAGATAAAATAAAATATAAACCCGTGCTTCACAGCATAGCTGAGTTCCAGCCTCCAGTGTCAAGTTTGTGGACAGAAATCTTCCTGCTTGATTCAAGCCAGTGAAACTCTGTGACAGCAGAGGCAGTTCAAGGCACAAACCCGGGGACAAAGCACTTGTCTGGGCTCCTGTTCAGGACTTTAAATAGAAAACACAACCAGTATGCTCAGATCAGAGAATTTGATGTGGAACATAGGACATCTAGCCACTTCTTAAAACAGACAAATCATTTTAAAGTAAGATTTGATTGCTTCCAAAACCAGTTTGTATTCTTTGGAAGCTTCCTTTCTAACTTTGGCACCATGTGGTTTTCTTTTGGTTTCACAGATTAAAAGAATATGATAAATGTGTTCAACATGAAAAAACCCCTAAAGTTATACATTTTCAAGAGAAAGAACTTTCACCCTTGTTTCTGATGTGAGTCTTTGATATTCTGCCAGAATTTGATTTTGAGCCATTAATCCATTAAAGTGACATAAAAAATCCATGCCCTCTGCCCCATAACCTATAATGGGAAGCATTCAACAGAAAGACTAACTTTATAGATGCTGTTTCACAAGAACCCACAGGCAAAATTCAGGGTCAGAAATTCCCCAAAGAGAAAAATTTCCTAGAGAGTCTCTATATAAAGATTCTTGGTAAGTCTCTTTGGACTGTTCTGAACCACTCATCTTCCCTTTTTTTGTACAGTTGAAAGAGATTAAAACAAGATATTAGACTGAGCATATCTGCTTTCCTCTCCAATCCTTTCAATTACCAGGATATATATTATGAAGTCTCATTACATTGTGCTTGCTGGTCTTGAATTCCTGGGGTCAAGTAATCCTCCTGCCTCAGCCTCCCCAGTAGCTGGGACTGTAGATATGTGCCACCATTGCTGGGCTTCAGATATATATTTTTAAGCTAGATAAATGTATAATGCTGAAAATATTAATAATTGTAATTTATGGTGTAGAAATTTTGAAAATTATCTGAAAGAAAGAGGATGGGATTGGATTGGTAGAGGAAACCACACCCCAAGACTCTATAGGAAAGGACTGCTGGAGAGGTGGGATCTGTTCTGTTAAGTGGTCTAAACTTAGATACTCTAGAATTCAGATCCAGGAAATGAGACACATACACTATTGGAAATTTCTGACTTAATTAAGACAATGATAATGCATCAACAACTTTATATGCATGGTGTTCAATCAAGAATTCTATTTCCATATATCCTCCCTAGAAAAATACATATATACATGCACATAAAGTGTAGATAAGACACTCATTATGAGAGTGATTAAATTATGGCATAATCAGGTGATACATTCACAACAGCGAAAAATGTATGGCATGCATTAAATATCCTGTACTAGTGTGTAAAGATCATTAAGACACTGCTCTCTAAAAAGTAGGAATAACCCCCAAAATTCAGTCGATAACATCCACCAAACGGATGAAATCCTGTCATTTGTGACAATACAATGGAACTGGAGATTATTATGCTAAGTGAAATAAGCCAGGCATAGAAAGACAAGGTACTGCATGATCTCACTCATATGTGGAATCTAAAGCGATTGATCATGTAGAAGTTGAGAGTATAATGGTGGTTAACAGAGGCCGGAGAGAATGGGGAGAGGAGGGGCTGGGGACTAAGTTATGGTTAGTAGTAAGAGGTTCTAGAGTTCTGGTGTGTTATTGCACAATAGGGTGACAATAGATAACAATTAGGCACTGTATATTTTATAAAGATGAAAGAAATGCTTTTGAATATACTTACCATAAAGAGATTATAGATGTTTGGGAGATAGATATGTTTACCCTTATTTGAATATTGCACAGTATCTACATGTATCAAAACATCCCGTGATACCTGGTAAATAAGTACAATTTTTATGTTTTACATATCAGTCAAGGATAATTTTAAAATTCTAATGGCTATTTTCTATATGTACATCTGTAAGCATATATGTGTATATTAACATATAAATTTTCTGAAAGGATATATATGAAGCTATTAACTATGATTACCTTCTTCTACACATTTCCATAGAGTCTGAACTGCAAATGTTACTATATATTTATGCAAATAAAAAAAATAAAGTTCTAGGACATAAAGAAAACCAATATCTCAAACATCTAAGATGCTATGTTTAATGAACTTCAAATCGATAGAGTTCAGATAAACACAGTATGTCCTCCTGTGCTTACTCTGAGTCTCATTATACATCATACTTAAAAAAATATAAATAGTCCTTTGACTCAAGTATCATTTGGAATAGATTGGTCTAGAATTGAGGAGGTATCATTTCAGGGTCAGAACAATGTAAAGAATCAATATGATGAATCTCATGACTAAGAGTGAAAACTTGAGGGCAACTCAGAATTTTGCCTTGCACCTATTTTTTACCCTGTCCCATGTGGTTCTATGCTGGAGATTTTATAGATATTATAAATGTAACAGAAATGCATATGTAAATTTAGAAGTCAGGCCCAAATCCTTAAGAATTTGGCTTCAGTTCATCCTGATATTTCAATATTATACTTCAATTTCATTTTTTCAAAATTAGTGTTTTTCTCCTTTTGAAAACCTAAGCCATGTTTATACAGGTTATTCATTATATATATATGTTATTTCCTTCCTTCTGTTGCTTAGGTTTGTTTGCTCTTATTTTTCTAGGTTTTGCAATGGGGACTGAGATAATTGACTTTACATCTTTCCTCTTTTCTAAGCTATGCCTAGTGCTGCAAACACCGCCCCCTGCCCCACCCTGGGCACTGCTTCAACACATTTTTATGTGTTGTATTTTCACTTTCATTCGGGTCATTGTATGTTTTTAAATTAATTTTGAGACTTCTTCTTTGATCCATAGATTATTTAGAAGTATGTCACTTTGATTCCAATGTTTGTAGAGTTTCCTACTATCTTCCTGTATTGATTTCTAGTTTGAGACTGTTATAGACAGAGAGTGTATTCTGTACTATTTCAATTATTTTAAATTTGTTGAGGACTATTGTATGAATCAGGATATGTTCTAGCTGATATGTATTTGGTGAGTACTTGAAAATAATATATATTCTACTGTTGGTGTAGTCCACAGATGCTGATTAGATACCATTATTGTAGATTTTCTGTCTAGCTGTTCTAACAATTGTTCAGAGAGTTGAAGTCTCTATTATAATTATGGGGTTTTTAAATTTCTCTTTTCAGTCCTATTAATTTTTACTTCACATATTTGCAGCTCTGTGTTTTAGTTCATATACATTTAAGATTGGTATGTTTGATTCATGGGCTTAATCATTTATTATTAGAAAATGAATACTATTACTTCTACTCTATTTTGACAAATGTCTATGTGATATATCTTTTTTCAATGGTATATTCTTTTATTTTCAGCCTGTACTTACTGAGATGTATGTATATGTGTACATATATATACACACATATATATAATATTTGCTGATATATGTGAAGTAAGCTTCTTGTAGACAGAATGTAGTTATGCGGTGTTTCTAAATCCATTCTATCAATATCTCTCAGTTGATGAGCTCATATTATTTACATTTAATGTAATTATTGATGTGTTCAGGCTTAACTCTGACATTTTATATTTTGCTTTCTCTTTGCTCTCTGCTTTTCGTTTTGATTTGTTTCTATTTCATTTATCCCCCTTTATAATTATTTTTATATATACATAAAATCATACCAGTGTCCTAATTTGTGTTTCAACCCTCAAATATAACATAGAAAACTCAAATGAAGAAGGCTGTACCTTTTTTTTTTTTTTTTTTTGGTACTGGGAATTGAACCCAGGAGCACTTTACCACTGAGCCACATCCTGAGCCCTTTTTATATTTTATTCGAGACAAAGTCTTGCTAAGTTGTTGGGGGCCTCATTAAGTTACTGAGGATGGCTTTGAACTTGCAATCCTCCTCCTCCTGCCTCAGCCTCCCAAGACACTGGGATTACAGGTGTGTGCCATTGGGCCCAGCTCTATTTTTTTTTTTTAAGAGACAAAGAAAGCAAGGGAGTTTTATTCATTTTTTTAATCTGGTTTTTCTGACACTTAGTTATGTATGTAGTGTTGGGGTTTGAACCTGGCTCCTCTTGCATGTGAGGCAAGCACTGTACTACTGAGCCACCACTCCAACCCTCTATTCATTCTTTTAAGTCTGTTTTTCTTTCTGTTTAAAGTGACCAATTTCCATTTCTTTTTTTTATAGTCCATTGATTGTTCTTTTCCCTCCATTCTGCTGTTGGGCGCATTCATATTAGTATTTTAACTTTAAGCTGAATTTTGTAGTTTTAAAATTTCCATTTGGTTTTGCTTTATATGGTTTATTTCTTCTCAGAGACTTTCTAAGTTTTTATTTGTTTTAAGCATATTTGTGATTATTGAAACATTTTTGTGGTAGCTAATTTAAAATATTATCAGCTAATTCTAACATCCCTGATATCCCAATTTTGAATATTTTTTTTCATCCATTAAGACTTGGACATCTGGGGTATTTTATTATGAGATGGATTATTTAAATCCTTCTGTGTTATCTGGCTTTTTCTGACAGTGCTGTGGAAGTGGAAGGGGAGTTGCTAGGTGTGGTTAGCAATTCAAGTTCTTCACTTGGACTTAATTGCCACCTGGGTGTGCTCCTCATGACTGCCAGGTAGAAGTGAAAGTTATGACTTCTCACTAGACCTCCCTTGATGCCTCCCAGTCTTGTGAGGGGTTAACACTTCACTGGTGAAGGGAGTTAGCCTTATTACCACTGGATGGTGGTGAAAGTGTTGACTCCCCACTTTGCCTTTTCTGACACTACCTGATCAAGAAGGAGGAAGATTTTCTTATCATCCATTGAGGGTGGAATTCCAGGCTCCACACAGGCAACTGACATCATGGAGAGAAAGATTTGCTATTTTCTGGCACATTGGCTTCCTTCTTGGCCTTTTTAGATACTACCTGGTGAGGTAGTGGAAGTCTAGGCCTCCCACTTAATATTGGTTGGTGGGAGAGGGGAGTGGGGTCACAGTTTTTCCTGAGGTGTTTGTCTGGAGTGGAACAGTTATTTTATTTTTTGGGAGAGAGAGTTAATTTTATTTTTTTTTCATCTGGTTTTTGTTTTTCCTCCACTTAGTTGAGGTGCTGGGGATCAAACCCAGGTCCTCACACAAGCCAGGCAAGCTCTCTACTGCTGAGCCACCTCTCCGGCAATTACAACAGTATTATCTATATGTTTTCTGCCTTGCTATCCTGTTCTTTTCCTGGTCTTTTAGCAGGAGAAAGGAGACTTGGGTTAAGCATTTTTATATAGGCACCTATTGGCTTATGAGGATGGCTGACTTTTTTAGATCGAAGTCTGTGATGTCTGAGGCAAGGAAAAGACCCAGGTTATTCTACATCAAGTTGTTCTTTGGGATCCTGTTTTCCCTAGATGGTTATCTTTGGTCTCTACCACAGTCTCCCCCCCCCCCATATAATGTGCAGGGTTTTTATTTGTACTTAGTGGGCAGAAGAGAGGAAAATGTCTTTCCCCCTTCTTTCTTGAAAGGGAAATCCACTTATTTCTTTGAAAATGTTCTCTATTTAATTTAATTTGTAAAATATGTTTAACAAGTGAAAAAATACAGAAATGCATAAAGAAACTTAAATAATACAAATCCTCTCTGCTAAACTTTACTCCTTGTGACCCACACACTATTATCCTTCTTTTTGAGAACAACCAATACTTATCACCTGGGATATATGCTTTTTCCTTTTCCCCCATACCAACACAAATATACATATACATTTTTGCTTGTCCTTGTTTTTGCAAAAAATGTTTTTCTACTTGTCAAAAATAAGCAAACTTTGCATTGTGTGGTGTAAGTTGAGAAATTATGGAAACCCTATTATTACAACATGGGGAGGAGAGACAAGCAAAGTGAACTGCTGTCTCAAATGGCAAAAATTACCCTGAAGTTTTATTGTGTGGAAGAAACAAGAAAAACAGAAGAAAATGAAAAGGAGAAAGGAAAGCAAGAGCAACTAATGACTTTTTAAAGTTCCTTTTTTTGTATTTAGAGTGATTAAAAGAGTTATAGCCTATTATACTTCTTTGCACTTGGAATCTGCTCCTGGGATGTATTAAAAAGGGGGAACTTGTAGTCCAGGAGGTTCCCAGTGGGTGAATTGCAGAAAAGGTGACCAAGTGTCTGTGGGTGAGTGCTGATTATTATTGTTGGGTTTCCCCATGTGAACCAGCTCTTTTTTTTTATTTGTTCAAGATAGTCTTACATTTAGGAGGGAAATATAGCCATACAATCATGAACAAATGCATAGTGACAGAGCAAGCCAAACCTGATGCCATTCCATGGTCTCCCTGCTTTGATTCCCCATGATCCTATAGTTTCCCTACTTAACCCCTGTGTTAGTTGGACTTCTCATGGAAGTTGAAGGTTCCCCATTGGGTTGATACCCCCATACTCCCTCCCTCCAGCTGACTCCTATTCCCACCCTCTTCCTGCCCCCCTCCCTTCATCCCCCAGCATCATAGGTAAGGTTCCCCTTGCTTGTGTAAAAATTCACCCATGTTGAGGATATTATTAACTTAGTCAACATTCAGTCTGTTTCCACATATGAGAGAAAACATTCATCCCTTGAGTCTCTGAGTTTGGGATATTACTCAGCATAATTTTTCCATCTCCATTCTTTTGGCTGCAAATGCCATGATATCATTCTCTCTAGTAGCAGAGTAGAATTAAATTATACATATGTACCACAGTTTTTTTAATCTACTCATCCAGTGAGGGGCATATGGGTTGGTTCTGTAGTTTAGCTATAGTAAATTGAGCTGCTGTAAACATTGATGAAGCTGTATCTCTGTAGTGTGCTGATTCTAGCTCTTTTGGGAAACTACCCAGGAGTGGGATAGCTGGGTCATGAGGTGGTCCCAGTTCTAGTTTTTTAGGAGACTCCAAACTGCTTTCCAGAGTGGCTGTACAAGCTTGCAGTCCCACCAACAGTCTGATAGTGTTCCTTTCTTCCCAGAACTCCTCCAGCATTTGTTATTTTTCGTATTCTTCATTTTTGCCACTCTGACAGGAGTGAGGTGGAATCTCAGTGAAGTTTTGATTTGCATTTCTCTGATTGCTAGTGATGTTGAACATTTTCTCATATATTTATGGGAATTTTGGACTTCCTCCATTGAGAAGCTTCTATTTAGCTCCCCAGCCCATTTATTGATTGGATTATTTGTGGTTTTGGTGTTCAGTTTTTTGAGTTCCTTGTATATTCTGGATGTTAGCCCTCTGTCCGAGGTGTAGCAGGCAAAGATTTTCTCCCATTCTGTAGGTTTTCTCTTGACACTTTCGACTAATTCTTTAGTTGTGCAGAAGCTTTGTTTAACGGCATCCCATTCATTTATTCTTGGCTTTACTGCTTGCACCATGGGAGTCTTGTTGAGTCTTGTTAAGGAAGGCGGTGCTGACCCCTATGTCGTGTAGTGTTGATCCGACTTTTTCTTCAAGCAATTGTAAAGTTGCTGGTTTTATATCCAGGTCCTTGAACCATTTTGATTTGATTCTTGTGCAGAGTGAGACGTAAGGATCCAATTTCAGTTGTCTGCATATGGTTCAGTTTGTCCAGCACCATTTGTTAAACAGACTGTCCTTCCACGTGATGCTTTTGCCCCCTTTATCAAATATCAGATGGTTAAAGATTTGGGAGTTCATCTTAGTATCTTCTATTCTGTTTCATTGGTCTTCAATTCTGTTTTAATACCAATACCATGCTGTTTTTGTTAGTATAGCCCTATAGTATAATTTCAGGTCAGGAATTGTGACACCTCCTGCTTCCTCTTTCATGCTTAGTAATGTTTTGGCTATTCTGGGTTTTCTGTTATGCCATACAAATTTGAGAATTGCTTTTTCTATATCCATGAAGAATGTCACTGGTATCTTGATGGAGATTGCATTGAATCCATTTAGGGCTTTTGGTATAATGGCCATTTCGATTATATTGATTCTGCCTAACCAAGAACATGGAATGTTTTTCCATGTACTCAGGTCTTCTGCAATTTCTTTTCTGAATGTTTGATAGTTTTCATTGTAGAGGTCCTAAATATCTTATGTTAGATTGATACCCAAGTATTTTATTTTATTTTTTTAGCAGATTGTGAATGAGACAGAGTTCCTGATTTCTTCTTCAGTGGACTTGTTGCTGGAGTATAGAAAAAGCTAATGATTTATGAGTGTTGATCTTATAGCCAACCACTTTGCTGAAATTGTTTATAAGCTATAGGAGTCTTCTGGTTGAGTTTATTGGGTCTTCTAGGTATAGGATCATGTCATGAGCGAATAGACATCTTGACTCCCTCTTTTCCTATTGGAATTTATTTGCTTTCCTTCTCTTGTCTGATAGCTCTGGCTAGGGTTTCAAGGACTGTGTTGAATAAGAGTAATGAATGTGGACATCCTTTTCTTATTCCTGAATTCAGTAAGAATGCTTTCATTCTTTCTCCATTAAGCAAAATGTTGGCTACGGGTCTGTCATAAATGGCTCTTACAAAATTGAAGTGTCTTCCTTTCATCCCTATCTCCTCCAGAGTTTTGAGCATAAATGGGTGCGGAATTTTATCAAAGGCCTATCTGCATCAATTGAGATGATTATATGGTTTTTATTTTTAATTCTGTTTATGTGGTGAATTACATTTATTGATTTGTGCATGTTGAACCAGTCCTGCTTTCCTGGAATGAAGCCCACTTGATCATGATGTATTATAGTTTGATGTATTTTTGGATCTGGATAGCTAGAATTTTATTAAGGATTTTTGCGTCTATGTTCACCAGGGAAACTGGTCTGTAGTTTTCTTTTCCTGATGTGTCTTTGTTGGGTTTTGGCATCAGGGTTATATATGCTTCATAAAAATTGTTTGAGAGGGTTCCAACCTTTTCAATTTCATGGAAAAGCTTGTAGAGGACTGATATTAATTCTTCTGTAAATGTCTGGTACAATTCCACTGTAAATCCATCAAGTCCACGGCTTTTCTTTTTTGGAAGGCCTTTGATTGCTATTTTGATTTCACTACCTGAGATTGGTTGTTTTAGAATTTCAATGTCTTCCCATGTTAATTTGGGAATGTCGTATGTGGCAAGATATTTGTCCATATCTTCCAGATTATCAAACTTGGAAGAGTATAATTTTTCAAAATAAGTTCTGATAATCTTCTGGATTTTGACTGAATCAGGGATATCTCTGTTTTCATGTTTGATTTTGGTGATTTGCTTCACTTCATTTTTCCTTTTGGTGATGTTGGCAAGGGGTCTGTCAATCTTACTTATTTTTTCAAAGAACCAACTCTTTGTTTTGTTGATAATTTGTGTTGTTGTTTGTTTGTTCTCAATTTCATGGATTTCAGCTCTGATTTTAGTTATTTCCTGTCTTCTATTAGGTTTGGGATTGTAGTGTTGCCCTTTTTGCAGGGATTTGAGTTGGAGCATCAGAGTATTAATGTGGGCTCTTTCCTGGTGTTTGATAAAGGTACTCAGTGCTATAAATTTACCTCTTAAGAATGCTTTCATACTATCCCAGAGATTTTGATATGTTGTTTCATCATTTTCATTTGCTTCCAAGAATTTCTTGATTTCTGTTCTCAAAACCTCATTTATCCATTCTTCATTTAAGAGGATATTATTCAATTTCCAAGTATTTGAGTAGTTTCTGTTGTTTTTCTTGTTGTTAATTACTAAGATCATAACATTGTGGTCTGTTAGGATATATGGGACTATATTAAATTTTTTGTATTTGTTAAGGTTAGCTCTGTGGGCTAGAATATGGTCTATTTTGGAGAAGGATCTGTGAGCTGCTAAGAAGAAGGTAAACTCAGCCAATTTAGAATGGAATATTCTGTAAATGTCTGTTAAGTCCACTTGATTAATAGAGCTGTTTAGGTTAGTGATATCTTTGTTGATTTTTTGCTTTGATGATCTGTCTATTGTTGATAATGGTGTATTAAAGTCCCCCAATATTATTGTGTTGAGATCGATAAGGGGTTTATTATCCTTGAGTATTTTTTCCATATATTTGGGAGGGTTGTAATTGGGGGCATAAATGTTAACTATCATATGTCTTCTTGATGAACTAATTGTTCCTTTAACTATGATGTAGTGACCTTCTTTGTACTTTCTGACCAGTTTTTGGTCAAAATTAACTTTATCAGATATTAGGATTCAATAAAGCCAGCTTGCTTTCTTGGGCCACAATCCTGGTAGACATTTTACCAACCTTTCACCTTCAGTTTGTGTCTATTTTTGATTGCAAGGTGTATCTTGTGTAGGCAACATATTGTTGGATTTTGTTTTTAATCCAGTAAGCTAGTCTGTGTCTTTTAGTTGGAGCACTGAGTCCATTCATTCACGTTCTGAGTTAGAATAGATATGGGAATCTGGGTCCCTAACATTGTTACTATTGCTGTGTTTTGTGCCATCTTGGATATCTTTTGGTGTGTATTGTGGTTATTGACTTTCTTTTGTTTGAGGGTTTTGGGAGCATGTTCATCTGAATGAAGTATGTCCTTGAGAATATTCTGTAGTGCAGGCTTTGTGTTCATGTATCTTGCTAGCCTGAATTTATCATTGAAGTATTTACTTTCCCCATCACATTTAAAGCTGAGTTTTGGAGGGTATGTTATCTTTGGCTGAAAATTGTTTTCTTTCATCGTTTTGAAAAATATCATTCCATGTTCTCCTGGGGTTTATTGTCTGATCTGAGAAATCCATAGTAATCTGAATTGGTCTGCCTCTGAATATGATTTGGTGTTTTTCCCTAGCTGCTTTTAGGATTCTCTCCTTAATTGCTCTGCTGTTCATTTTATACATGATGTGTCTTGGTGAATTTCTCAGTTGGTTAGGTCTGTTTGGTGTCCTACAGGCATCTTGAATTTGGTATTCTGGGTCAGTTCTGATATGGGGAAAATTCTCCTTGGTAATTTCACTTAGAAGGTTCTTAATGCCCTTGTTTGTTGTTTAATTATTTTCTTCATTACCAATTACTCTCAAGTTATTTCTTCTCATCTCATCAAATACTACTTGGGAATTCTGATCATGTACAATATGTTTCTTTTCTTGTTTGTCCTCCTTGAACTCAATGTTACTAGTGAACCAGCTCTTAATGGAAATGTCTTCTTTCTCACTATCAAGCACCTCCTGTTGTCTGACTCAGGGCTTTGAGGGCCCCCTTAGCTCACAGGAGGAAAATCCCTCTATATGCACCAACTGTCACAGCTCGGAAGAACTGCTGCCCCACCTGACGGGTGCTGGGGGGTGAGCTCTGGTACCTCTGCTTTGGGGACTGAAGCAGAACAGGCTCCAGATTCAGAGCCAAGATAAAAGGTAGTGAGAACCCTCCCCACTGACACCCAGGTGGGAGTCTTGACACCTAAAGAGGAAATGAAATTTTTCTCTTTTCTCAGAAGAGGGGGTATTTTGCACAATGACAATTGTTCCTATAGAGCCCTCAGGTCTGAGGTCTATTTTTCCAGAGCCCAGGTCTGAGGGAACTCATAATAACATTATTGTCAACTTCTTCTTAGGGTTCTTGTGTGGTGGAAAGACTTGAGGTTGTTCCTTTGGAGCATCAGTATGAGGGCTCTATCCTTCATTCTTATTCAATTCACATGGTCCATGTCAGGTCTGGCCAGGAGAATGGGTGTTGAGTATATGCTGATGGCTAATCTTCTTGCTTAAAGAGTGGCTAGAAACATAGACTTTATAGCCACTGCATAAATTTCTATCTTGGTTCCAAACCTTGCAACTATGATCTTGGGCAAATTACCCTTCCTCTTTGATTTACTTCTTTGTAAGGTAAGTATAAGCCTGATGTGAGGATTAAATAAGTCAAACAAGGACATGTGTATGCTAACCACTCCCAAAACACTTGCTGTTATTACTGGTGGGTTTCCACAAACCTAGTGCTTTTCATGAGTTCAAAGAGTAATTGTAGTACCTCTTGAAGATGCAGTTATTGCTTTCTGAGATACATCATTCTCTTTTGATGATTTTGGATGGAGGGATTTGAAAGCTGGTTGTGTAAGTGACCATGGCAGAAAGGGTTGGGAGTGTGATCTCCAAATAATGAGTCTTGAGAGTTGGAAGGAGGACATGTACAAATGACTGGATAGGTTATAGCTAAAAGCAGGCAAAGGAGAAAAGGTATGTATAGATAGAGGTATGTATGTATAGTTATTTAGTAGATTGAAAATAACTGGCAAACTGTGTTTTCTTCATTTAAAAATATTGTAGGAAACTTTGAATCAGCATCTCACACAAACTGTACTCTTGTGATAGAATTTGGGCAGGTTGTGAAAGAAGGCTTTTTTTGTCTCAGCAGGCATGGGAAAGTATGATATTATCCACATCAAAAAGAGTAGAAGGGCACTCCTCTCCTCTCTGGGATGTAGATCAGGAAATCATTCATTCCATGGCCTTGTTCCCCTGTCCATCCTGTCCCCCTCAATTTAAGATGCTTCAGGTCACTTATCCAGAAAGCTGATTCCAGAAAACAGTGTTTTCAGTTTTGTATTTCTGAGTGTAGCTCTTTTATTTGATTTGATGATTCCCCCTACCCTTTAAATAGAGCCAGGTTAATTGAGTGTGTTGTTTGAAGCCAGAATCAAAATAGGAACAATTAAATCCATTAATCCTTTGAGGGATGGATTAAAGAAGCATAACTTTTTCTTCCTTCAATAAATGGTACAGCAACTTAAAACCTGATTCACAACTACATTGCAACATTCTCAATATTATGAGATGATCTGGGTGTTCAGCCTTACAAACCTATTTCTACCTCACCATTTTAAAGCACAGGAATAACTGTTGCTGAGCCTGTTCCAGGATTGTGCATGTATCTACATAATGAATAGGAAATTCTTTTAAGAACACAGAGTTTATCTCACAGAAATACTTCATATTTCTTAGAAAAAGCCAACTAGGAAGAGGCCACAACACCATGTATTACAAGGCCTGTGTTGTAGGGAAGACTGACGGCTGCTCTTCATCAGACACTTTCACATGCAGTGTTATACAGAAAAATTGATGATTTTCTCTTTCCAAGTGAAGGAGAAATTGATGTTGTGGTTTAACATGATTAGAACCTAGAAATAGAAGGGTTGCCTCCTTCCCTATGGTCATGATCCTCTCTGCCATTGGTCTATATCTCATTTTGAAAAGCAAATTTTTGTTGTGTAAAAAGGCAAAAAGTTGAAAACAAAACAGCTTGGTACTTTTAGACATCAGAGGACTCCTCTGGACAGCTTATTAAAATAAATTACTAGGCAATGCCTCAGATGGATTTATTCAAAATTTTTGTGGGTTGTGCTTGGGAATCCTGCAATTTCAGTAAGCTCCCTGATTCTTATACTCCAGAAAGTTTAAGTAGGTTGAAATTCATTGAAATAATTGCTTCTGTATGGTCCTGCACACATGAAAGCTTAACAATCACTTGGAGAAAATATTTGTTCCACCTTAATATTATAAGGGTGGAAGGGAATAATGATTAATTGTGTAATAAGTGCCAGAAACTGCTAATTAGGAAATTTATATATGTGCCTTATTTAAATATTACAACAACTCATTGTTGAGACTGAGATGTTGATGAGACATATAATTAACCTCATAAGAGGAAGAACCAGGGTGAATATTCAGCTTTCTATAATCTTATTACTGCACCTGACTCCATCTCTTAGAGCTGGGAACTGGCTCTGGGGCTGCATAGAGTCCAGGAAATAGACACATTATTCAGAGAGATCTTAAGTGGCACGGAGGTGACGCACAGTGTGAGGGATGCCTCATCATTTAAATAACTAGTCTAAGTTCAACACATATAGATGCTTGTGAAATGACCCTTTTTTATTGGTTCAGCTTCATCTTACATAATGAAGGGATTCGTTGGTTCGAATTCATACATGCATACTGTTATAAATGAAATCAAACACGTGGCCGGGTGTGGGTGAGCAAGGCAGAAATTTTACTTCGGCCAAAGGGCGAAAGAAAAATGCGCGCCTCGCTAGGGAGTGAGGGGTTCTTAAATGCTAACCTGATGCAATACTGCCCTTCACCCTAATTGGAGGAGCTCAGGTGCACAGTCTGCGCGATTGGCTGTGACTAGGTGCAAGAGGGAGTAGGCGGCGACTGGGAGATAATGGGGGTGGGGGTTGCCACACATGTGGTGAGAGAAGTAGGGATTCCATGTTCCCCGGAAGAAGATGGTTGGGTACTGGAAGGGGTCCTTGGAAGGAGGTGGGCATCCACA
>PVKS010041552.1:0-15951 GCA_004027875.1 Aplodontia rufa
TTTTCCAGTGAATTACTTGCTTGTATCTCCTGCCCATTTTTTCCCCCTGTTTGGTTATTTGCCTTTTTCTTATTAATTTGGAACTCATAATAAATTCTGGGTATCACTGTTTCGTTTGCTACACACATTGTGATTTTTTTTTCTACACTGTAACTTTCATGTTGAGGACCAGTTTAGAGATGAAGAAATCGAGTTGGAAAGATACCTTCCAAATACTTGTCCAGGGTCCCTCTGATCACAGCTTTGCCTGAGCCCAGCACTGTTCCCACCAGATGTAGCAATCCTCCGCAGAACAGCAGGGCTGTGTCCTCTCGTGGCTCCCACTGAGCGGGTTTTGTACAGTTGAATATGCTCCTGGGCATGAATTGAGTTTCATCAAGCTGAAGAACTGGCTGAGACAGGAGAATCCACAACGGCAGGTCTCACTTGGTTCCACCCCACCTCTTCCCTCTTCCGTCTCCATTCCAGTGAATGAGTTTTAAAGATTTGCCAGCCCATAGTTCAAGTTCACTGAGGACATGATGCTGTAAACTAAAGGCTTGCAAAGTGTGGTCCCTTGGAGCCCTAAGGTTTCAAGGAGAGTGTATCAGGGGCTTTGGAATAAGGAAGCCAAAAGATTTTGCAATTAGAACTAAAGGACACCTAGCTAAGTTTGACTTGTAGATAAATAATGGATATATTTTTGAGTTGTAAATATATTTATTATAATATCCTAGTGTAAGTATGTCGCCTCTAATATCTATTTATACTAAAAACTCATTCGTTGTGTATCTTAAATGAGGTATTTTATTTAGCATCAGGAATTAGGAGGAGATGGAAAAGGACAGGGGAAAACTGAGCAGGCTTAGGTGGCTCACCCCAGGCTTCAATCAAGGGTAAAACTTTGAAGGGTAAAACTTTTAAATGTTCTAGATTTTTAGATTTTGTTAAGATACAAACAGATCACACAACTGGGCAGAGCTGGGATTTGGATCAAGATGGGTCTGATGGATGGGCCATGATTTTTTCCACCTGCTCTGAATGTGGGGAGGCCAGTCCTCCGCTTTAGAGGCCTCCCCATGCTGGGAAGAGAAGGCCCAGGAGCAGCAAAGTGGGTGAGGAGAAGCCTTATCATACCAGGGGGTTTCCCCCGTGGAGAAAGTGAAGGAATGGCTAGAGAAAGAGAGAGAGAGGGATGTGGGTTTCCCACAAAACTCTCACTACCTTAAATGGAGTGAATCCACATTAATTCAAATTAAAAAGCTCTTTAATTGGCTCTGACTCCATTTGCAGGAGTGAGCTCACAGCTCATGTTTGGATCTTCGGACCTCTGATGACTATCCTACATTACAACACATCCTATACATTTTATATCTATTTTAAATTTTTATCACTTTGATGAGATATAATTAACACAGAGAATTTTTTTTATAAAGAGAGAGGGACAGTGAGAGAGAGAAAATCAATTTTATTTAGCTTTTCTTGTGGCTTTTGTTGCTCTAACAATTCACTGGGTACGTGGTTCTGGGTTTCGAACCCACGTCCTCGCACATGCCAGGCAAGCGCCGTGACCACCGCCCCAGCCCTGAGAATATCTATCTTAAGTGTACGATGTGAAGCATTCTGGCAAGTTTACGCATCCACCAAGTGACCACCACAATCAAACCACGAACATTTCCATCACCCCAAAATCTCCTTTGTGCCCTGTTGGAGTCATGTTCCCCACCACCCTTAGCACAGGCCACTGATTGGATTTCTGTCCTTCTGATTAGATTTATCTCTCAAAGAATTTCACAGAATGGTATCATGTAATTTATACCCTCTTGCATCTAGCTTCTTCCTACAATGATTTGAGAGTCTCCCAGGTGGTGGTGTGTTCAGTAGTTGATTTGCTTCTACAGCTTGCGAATATTCAAGTTGTCCTAAGGTGCTGCGGTGTGTTTGTCCGTTCACCTGTTGATGAATGGGGTTGTTTCAGGTTTCGGGCTGTTATCAATAAGGCTGTTAGGAAGGAACATTCCTATACAAATCTTCATGTGGTCGTACATTTCCCTCCCTCTTGGGTTTGTAAATACCTGGGGATCAAATTGTTAGGTTATATGGTAAGTGTCTATTGAATTTCATAAAGAAAAAATTGCAGACGTGTTTTCCAAACGGGCGATACCATTTTGCATTCCCATCAGTAATTTAGCAGACGCATCCTTGCTCAAATGGTAGTGGCCTCAGTCTTCGGAATGCTAGGCCTTCTCCTGGGGGGACTGTAATGTCCGATTGTGGTTCAATTTGCGTTTCCCTGATGGTCAGTGACAGTGAACATCTTTACATGCATTTCCTGGTCATTCAGATGATATTGGGCCAAGTTTCTGCCCATTTTTAAATTATTTGTCTTATTAATAAGTCATAAAAGTTTTTTTGGGGGGGAGGTTGCTTGTCTCGAAGCCATGAGAAATTACTGTCAGTTTCTTCTAGAGTTCATGCATTTAAGCGTATGACCCACTTTTTGTTGATATTTGTGAACAGTGTAAAGTGAGGTCACGGTTCATTTTTTTCCCCCACACAGGCATACCTAGTCTTTCTAACATCATTGAGTAAAGAATATTAGATCATATTCTGGCTAAGGAGAAACATGGCTGATTCCCAATCAGCTTTTTTTTTCACCCCTAATCAATATTTGTTGTTTCTGCTACGTGTCAGGTGTTGTTTTAAGTGCTGAGCCTCAGTTGTGAACAAGGTAGAAAGTGATCCTGTTCTCATGAAGGTCATGGTCCAGCTGGCACATACCTGCAGTGGAATATTATTCAGCCTTAAAAAAGATCTTTATAAAATTTTACCTGTTTGCTGCATGAGTGAACCTAGAAGGCATTAAGACAGAGGGCACATGGTCTCATTTACATGTGGAATGGAGAAAAGGTTGAATTCATTGAAGAAGAGCTCAGATGGGGAAAGCAAAACCACCGTAACAACACTAACACAATTTAATCTGAACTAATGACTGGATACCGAAGAAAAAGAAAGTAGGGTTAGGAAGCAGAGTGGCGGGATGTGCTGGAGTGAGATGGGGAAGCAGCACTTGAGCAGAGACGGGGGGATGGGCAGCAGCAGGGACCCCGTTTTCTGCAGATGGGCTTTTAAGGCAGAATCCTCTTTCCCAACACTTTCACTCATTTCTTCAATCAAAGGCCACATATCGATCCAGGAGTACGCACGCTCTTGGCTCTGCAGGCAGGGGAGCCCCGTGCGATGGCTGCTCCTGCTGCTGGCTGGGGAGAGGACATGGGAAACAAGCGGGGCTGAGCCTGGGAGACAGCTGCCCGAGGCCAGGTAGCTGTGCCACAGATGTGAACCTAGCAGTAAAAATGGGGTAGGCAAGAAAGGATCCCCAGTCACCCCAAGTTTCTAGGACTGAACTAGGGATGTTGGTGCCTTTCGTTTCTTTGGGGGACGCAAAGCAGGGGCAGGTTTGGAATGGTGGGTGGCTGGGTAGGATGATGAGGGAGCCATCCAGGGGCATCTTGAGGGTGAGGAGCTCCTGGTAGAAATGTCCAGGAGGGAATTACCCTTGTGGATCTGGAAGTCGGGAAGGAGGTCTAGGCTGGAGGCTCAGCTCCCGGGGGTCATCCAAGGCGCATGGCGGTGAAACTCCTAGGTGGTCCAAACACACAGTGCCAAACACACAGTGTCCTGGTTGAAGACCAGAATTCTTCTTCTCTTTTTTTTTTTTTTTTTTTAAGAGAGGGACAATGAGAGAGAGAGAATCAATTTTATTTAGTTTTTCATGTGGCCTTCATTTCTCCGACTCTTTGTTGTGCACGTGGGTGCTGGGGTTTGAACCCGTGTCCTTGCACATGCCAGGCAAACGCCGAAACCACCGAGTCACCGGTCCAGCCCCAAGGCCCAGGATTCTGATGCTCACTCCTGGGTTTGAATCTTAGCACCTCTGCTTCCTGGTGACCTTGGGTGAGTCACTTCCCCATCTATGCCTCTACTTCTGTGTCTACAAAATGGTAATGAGAATAACTTTACCTTGTGGGTATTATGAGGATTAAATTACTAAGCAGACATGTACCACTCAGTGTAGTGCTGAAGCGTGACCCATGAGCATTGGCTATAGTATCTGTTAATTCTTACAATGAACTAATGAGATAGGGATTATCATTACCAGTTGTATAGGCAGGGGCTCACCCATCATCATGGACTTGGCTCGTGTAAGCAGCAGGACCTGAACACAGGTCTATGTGTCCCCAGAGTCCCCTATACAAGGCCGTTGCCCACTGCAGCATGAGGCCTGAGCTATCACTGACTTCCTGGCTATCACCCTCTTAGCAGGGGGTTCCCACCCTTGCGGAGCCCACATCACAGCTGTGACAGCTTCTCCTGCCACTGGGGCAGAAGCCATCGCGGCAGAAGCCACCGCAGACCATAGGCCTGCACACACATTCGCGTGACTCTGCCTTTCTCCTCCAGATGGCCCTGCTCTCCAGCCTCCAGATCCTTCCTCCTCTCCCAGGAAGCCCTCCCTGCTTCCTCCTCTGCACCCTTAGTTACGATGCACACATGTTGCCTGGACTGCCTTGTGGAGCATCATGTTCTCACACCTGCTGTGCTGTGTCGGAGTCTGTCCCCTACCTTGATCTCAGGGCAGAGGAAGAAAAAGCCTCAGGCCTGTGCTTGTGGAGGTTTAGTTCCCTCGCCTGGTGTGGCGCGTTCCGCTCCAGCTACCCCATTTGAAGGAGAGAGCTCTTCAGAGCCCTGGCTAGGAGAGCGTGGCCGCGTGGGTTTGAAGCCGGGAGCGCAACCTGCGAGATATGAGGCTATTAGCAAAGAAAGTAGAGATATAGGCCAGAAGTTCTGCCGGGAGCTGGTGACGGAGCGCACTGAGCCACAGCCCATCAGAGTCCAGAGGGGACACTGGCGTCCTCACCTGCCCTGTCACAAAATGCCGCCGTCCCCAGAGCCTCGGTTTCCTTGACTATGGGTGTGACATTGCTTCATCCCTCGCAGCACTGAAGTGAGGCCTCAGTGCTGTGTCTGTCCCTTGTCCCTGTGTCCCCAAGGAGGGTAGGGCTCCTGCAGGGGGCCAGCCTTCAGTAGCTCCGGGGAGATAAGGAATGACAGGGATTGAGCCAGCAGGGGAGGAGGGTGTCACAGCAAGCTGGTCACCGTGGCTGGGTGCAGGGCTCTGGGACAGAGGGATTAGGCGAGGCCAGTTCTGCGCCAGGCCTTGGGCTGGATTTCCATGCTGCCAGGGTGCATGAGGCGTCGTCACCTCTGTCCTTGTGGAACTCCCTGATGGAGTAGCTCCACCCTGCGTGTTTCTTGATGATCAAGGGTCCCAGGTCCAATGACCAAGCGATTGCTGCTTTCTGGTCCTTCCCCAAGAGCTGATCCCCAAGTCCTGCGTTCCCCTGGATGGTGGCTGTTAGGGAGGCTCCAGGCATCTCATTGAAGCCCAGGTTGACACAGCAGGACTGAACTGGGCAGTACCCTGAGGTACTGCTGGGGAGAAACAAAGACACAAGATCTGCTGGGGAGCAGGGCTTCCACATTTGTTCCTCTCAATTCTTCTGCAAGTACAGGATATCCATTTTTTTGACCGAAGCCCAGAGAGGTCAAACAACTTACCTAGAGCCACACAGCGAGTGAGCAGCACCACCAGACTCACACCCAGGTCTTCTGTCTCCACAGGCCTGAGTTTTCCCACATGCCCCCTCCTGCTGGTCCCCGTGCCTTTCCACCCAGTGGACTGCAGCATCCACCTCTGTCCACCTCTGCCTTCCTCCTGAGCAGCCTGGCAGCCTCAGGCCCTGACCCACCTCGGTCCCTCCTGTCTCCCTCTGCTGCCAAGTCACTAATTAGTGCACCTGGCACTGTGGACTCCAGCGTGCCCTCACAATTGTTCCTCACAGCGTCCCTCTCACTCTGTGTCCCCTGGAAAGCCTAGCTCCCAGCTATATTTAGCTGAAACCCAGGGAGGGGCCAGGCAGGTGGGGAAGGAAGGGGAAGTCTTCAGCTCTGAGCTCCACCCTGAGCCGAGGCCAGCAGCTGCACACCCCTTCTGGGTCAGGCCCTCCATGGGGACCTCTCCCCTAGCCCCTGCTGCCAGCCTTGATCCTATGTCACAGGGCTGCTGCAGATCCTCAGTGCTGCATTCCCAGGCCCACCTGAGAGAGCAGCGGGAACCATCAAGGTCAGACCCCTGACTTCACCAAGGCTGACCTGTTTGCACGGACGGCTTTCATAATAAGCAAGCATTACGTGTTTCTATGTGCATGAGGCTTTTATATTAACTGTATATGTTCTATACCCTGTGGCGGGGGATCTCTGCAGGATTTCTTTAGAGAGAGTTTTTTTCCTTAAAAAAAAGGAAAATGTTTGGAACTCAGGGCTTCCGAGTTCCTGCCTTGCTGCTCCCAGTGTGATCGGGCAGCCTGGGCATGGCCTGGTGTAGAAATGCAGAGCTGAGCTGCAAGGCCATGCAGAGGGAATGGAGCTGCACTTCATAGGAGCCCCTAGGTCCCTGCACTGTCAGGGAGGCCTGGGGGCGCTTTGGAAATGCGGAAATGCAGATTCCCTGGCTGTACTCCCAGGAAGGCTAGGGCAACTTGTCATTGGTTCCCAGAACAGATCCTGATTTCCCTCTGGTCTCTGCTGACAGAAACAAATGCAGGGCAGCAAGCTTCCTGTGACGCTCTCTCCTTTCCAGAGACCCCTCCCCGAGGTGCCTGAGTCCATGGGCAGCTCGCCTGTGACCCAGGACGGAACAACCCACTTGGCTTTGACCACAGATAACCTTCCCCTGCAGAGACAGAGGCTCTCAGAGGACATGTGGGGTCCAGTCCCAAGGGGAGGCAGAGTTTATCATTTTCTGTGGAACCAGTCCCCAAGGGGCTGATGCTGGTACTTTCATCCCCTTCCCGCCCTGCAGACCTTCCCGAAGGGAAAGTGCTCCCAAGCACAGAGATGTCCCAGGGAAGGTGGCTGGGAGAGCGAAGCAGGTGGTTCTGGGGTGGCCCCGTCCTGGAGGTCCAAGCTCTGAGGAGCTCCTTGTCTCCTGCAAAGTGCTCAGAGACATGCAGTGAATGAACACCGGAGAAAAGAGACCCTTCCCGCCCTGATCCCTGCAGGAAGCTCCTCAGGATCCTCCTGCCTCCAGACTCTTGCCCTTGAATTCACTCTTTTGGAGTTGCCTGGCTCAGCCATTCCTTGCTGAGTTCCCTCAGCAGGACCTACCTCCTCCCCAGGCTGAGTCCTTGCCAGTCCCTTACCCTGTGGAGTGCTCTGCCTGGGACCTGCTGCTCCCCCACCAGGGATCCCCTTTGCTCTACCCTCCGGCTGGTCTCCTACAACCACCTCTTGTTTCGTTGTTCATTCAGTTACTTAACAAAAACTTAGTAGGTTCCTTTCGTGCACTAAGCTGGAGCCTGCAGTCAACACACTTAATGTATTCATGGACCAATAAGCTTCAGGATGCCCTCCTAGCTCCTCCTGTATTTTGCTAATGGGGAAACTGAGGTATGGTGGGGTTTAGTGGCTTGCTCAAGGACAAACATACGGAAGGTGAGAGCCAGGACTTGAATGTGGAGTCTGATTCCAGGGCCCAAGGCCTGGGCACCATGCCACACTGCAGCCTGGTGACAAAGCTTGCTACTCTGTGTCATCCTGCAGTCTTCCTGCTCCTGCCTCCTCTGGCCCCAGACCTCCTCCTCCTCCTGTGCCCTAACTCCAAGGATGGACGCTCTGCTTGAGTCAGAAGCCTCAGCCTCCACCCTGTCCATCACTCAGTCCTGAGCACCTCTCACATCAGCCCCGCTGCCGCACCGTCCCTGCCACCGCCTCTCTGAGGCTCCGGCGCCTCCTCACCTGCATGAATTGCATTTTCAGTTTTCCCTCTTGTCCCCGACAGTCCACGCTTCATGGAAACCAGCAGAATCTCTTGGCCAGCCTGATCAGGTCACCCCCTCCTGGCTGCTCTCAGCTCCCCCTGGGAAGCTTCTGCACCTTTTAACCCCTCCCCCTGGAGGCTGTTCTCCTCCCCACCTCTCCCAGCCCAGAGTGACTGTGCCCTTCCTCAGCAGAGTCCTCTCTGCAGGCATCCTCCTGATTCCCACCTTGACTTCTATCCTGGAACTGTGGCTTTACGTCTGCAAACTCAGAGGTGTCCTCACACTGTGGACATGTGACCCCTGCACGGGACTGAAAGCTCCAAGAGAGCAGGGCTGTACTTAACTCTGGCCCTTCCTGTATCCCCTGCGCCTGGCCCAGTGCCTGTGATGAACGAATGAAGGGGTTGTGTGCGGCTCAAATAAGAGAGTACGTGGAAAAGGCACTCGGTGAGGTCCCCAGCATGGAACAGGCACTCAATGCTAGGTGAAGCATGGTTGTCACTGTTGGAACTAAACTTGAGCAAGCCTGACCTGATGCCCAAAGCGGGGGTGGGTAGAAATTGCAGATAACTGGAGTGGGGGCTGCAGACAGCTGGAGAGGGACTGGAGCTGAGGGTGGTGGCTGTAAACAGCTGGGAAGGGAACCGAACAGCTGGGGTGGTGCCTGCTAATATCTGTGGGTGGTGGCTGTGAGCAGCTGGAGCAGCAATTGCACACTCCTGAGGATAAAGCTTGCAAATAAGTGGGTGGAGAGTGCAAATAGCTGAGGTTTCCAACTGCAAACAGTGAGGAGTGAGGCCCAGGAGTGCCCAGGGAGGGGCAGCCCAGGAGTGCCCAGGGAGGAGCAGCACAGGAGTACCCAGGGAGCAGAGCAGCCCAGGAGCCATGGCACGCACAGGGCCACCGCCTGTTTGCTCCACCCCAGGAGCCATCTGCAGTGCACCGGTCCCTCCATTTCCTCCTCTTTCCCAGAAAAGGGTGCCAAGGATACCCCAAAGCACATCTCTCATGAGCCCCCAAGCAAACCTGGTCCACGCCCACATCTGATCTCCCAGGAGACTCCCTGCGCCCCAGCCACCCCCCTCTCTGTGTTCCTCCAATGGATCGAGCCCCCTGCACCACCCGGCCCTTGCACCTGCCACCCCCTCATATCACCGTGTCACAGGCTCTCGATCAGATTCTGTTCTCCACCCTCCACCTCTTCCTCCTCAAGGTCAGTGATTACTGCTCCTTTGTTTACGTGCACGTGCTGGGTTGGTGAACGCCATCTGCCCTGCCAGCCTGGGAGCCGCTAGAAAGCGGAGGCCTTGTCTGCATCCCCACTGCACGTTTAGCACCTAGGCCAGAGCCTGGCACGCAGCAGGTGCGCCAGGATGAGATGGACAGAGGGACCGGCAGAGAACAAAAACAATGGCTGAGTGAGTAGACAGCTCCACAGAGGCAGAGGCCTCTGTCACCAATTGAGCACCTACTGTGTGCCAGGCCCCAGGATGAGTCCTCCGCTTCTAGCTAGTGCTCCGCATGCCTGCGTGAACCATTCAGGGTCCAAGGCCTCCCACCCTGACCTGTGCTCACCGTGGGGCCTGGCCCACCTGATCAGCCAGGAGAAAGCAGCACGGCCGCTCCCCCCACTGCAACCTGCTTCAGAAACAGCCAGGAAGCAGCCAGCGGCCCCAAGACCTCAGCTTGCCCATCTTAAGAGGGAGGATTTGGCTCTAAGGTGACCCCTGAGGACTGACTGTGAGCGTAATAGTGTGAGTCTGCAGTTAATTTATGAGAACCGTGCTTTCTATTCCAGAGCTAGCCGTGTCCTCCTCAAGAGTCCCAGCCGCTGGACAGTGTCATGGGGTCTGGCCACTGACATTTACTGCTTTAGCCAAGAAAAGGGTCCACAGAGAGCAGTCTAGCCTGGCTCTGGGTCACATGTTTCAACTACTGAGCTGCCTACAAGAATCTCACAACTCTCCAAATCAGATAAAGCACCCAGGCACATAAACCAACTTAGAGATTCCAAATAACAACTGTAAGTCCTTATAAAACATGGCTGGATTCCAGGCATCTCGCTGAACCAAAGCTCAGAGAGGTTAATAAACTTGCCCAAGGCCACACAGCTAGTCAGTGATACAGCTGGGATTTGGTCCTAGAAAGGTGGGTTCCAGCACCCAGACACACAAGCTCACAAAAGCATACACCCACAAACACACACATACACAAGCTCTCCCTGTAATGCCAGCAAAATGGCTTGGGTTGGTCCTCTTCCTCTCTCCTCTGCTGACTGGGAGCTCTTCACAAAGCCAGGAAGGGTCCAGTGTCACTGTGAGGTTTCTCCCTCCGGTGGATTGGCCTTCTCAGTCTTTCTGCAGGCAGGGCTGGAAATGAGGCTTGGGAAGCTTAGAGCCTGCAGTTCCCTTGGATACTGGCACCCGAGGTGTGTGGGGAGCACGGCTCTTTCTCAGCAGGCCCCTGGCTTGCCTTGACAGCTCTTTCGGATAGCAGCCAAATTGCCTTCTTTATCTCTGTCCCATTAATTCGAAGATACCATAGGACACAAAACACAAAACACAAAACAGGCTAACTCTCTGTAAGCACAACCGGCCCTCCCGCACCTGACCTGCCTTAGAGGCAGCGAGGGAGGGGACAAACTGGGCAGCTGGGGCAGGGTCCTGCCAGGCTCAGCCAACCTGGGATCTCACCAGCAGGGCACCACGTAGGGAGGGTGAGCAACGGGCCCCTGAGAAGAGCTGAGTAGGGTCAGAGGCAACCAGCAGAAGAGGGGGACAGGGTCAGAGGGGCGCTGGAGCAGCAGAGCTGTGGGTTGGAGCCTGGAGCACCTGTAAAGGAGTCTGGATCTAGAGGAAGGGGGCGGCCACAGTCCATCTTGACTTCACTACTAACTGTCTGTGTGGCCCCAGGGTGGTGATAGCGGAGTCCTCCCCTGATAGGGATGCAGAGAGGACTTAAGGAGAGCACCTCGCAGACAGCTTGCTACACTGCCTGGCACCATGTAAGCATGTGGCTTTTGTCCTAGGTAAGAGTGAGGATGATGGGGACAGTAAAACAGAAGGGACCATGCCAGGGGAAGGCTGGGGACTTCCGGGGGCCCCGGGACAGGGCATCTTTGCTTCACTCCTGCCATCCTGAGTCTCCAGCTGTCTGCTCCAGGCCTAGAGAGAGCTTCCCTCGCTCCTCTTCAGATGAACTCTGATTTAACCCCAGGCCTCAACTCAGGCTCCAATCTGTGTAGAGAGCCCATCCTGAACTTTGCTGCAGAGTGTCTGCCTTAGATGTCCTCTCCTGGGGCTCCTGAGGCCTCCAAAGTGGGTTTGTGACTCTGCCTGTCTGTCTCCGGTGAAGGCAGGATCCATGTGCATCTGGCTGAACGTGGAGTCACAGACCTGAGACGCTGGGGGTGCTAAGTAAATACATTAGGAATGAAGGGAAGAAAGGCTGAGGTGTCACATGGTAGAATATGGTCCTGTCAAAGCCAAGTGCCTCTTGAAGACAAATTTGGCACCTCTCTTAGCACCTTCAAGATGTGTTGAGATGTGATATGGCCAGGGCATAGGCTCTGGATTCCGACTCCCTGAGCTCTGATCCTTCTCCTTTCTGTAGTCGCTGTGTGACCTTGGGAAAGCCACGGAACCTTTCTCTTCCTCAAGTCCCTCATCTGTGAAATGGGAACGATGGTCTCCACGGGGCAGAGCCGTCTCCAAGATGAACAATGCATGTGGAACAGCAGGGCTCATCAGTTGGGGATGGTCCCCAGATGCCGGGGTGTGGCTCACACCACCCAGCCCAGCCTCCTTCCCATTCTGTCTTACTAGGTGGTGGAAGATATTGGGATTTTTTTTTCCTAATTTAATGTTTCTATCTGTCTGTGTCCTGAATGAAAACAAGAAAGTCATTGTATAAAATTCAGAAAAGAGCTGAGGACGGAGCAGGGTCCCCAACTCAAGTCACGGTCTGTGGGCGAAGTGAGGGGTGAGGTTGCCAGCCTCCAGCCTCCACGTGGGTTCGGGCTGGGTGAGCTCCGGGTCACGCTGGCGTGCCTGCCTGGATCCTGACATCCTGCCCCTTCCTTAGGGGCTAGATCTGCTTTCTGTCCCATCAGCTGCTGGCTGAGCCTGGGCAACCTTCCCACCCCAAATCACTCAAACCTCCAGCACAGACTTCTGGCTGGCCTCCCCAGGGCAGAGTAGAGGCTCAGCAGCTCCTGTCCAGAACCCCAGGCCAAGACCCTGAGATTAGGACACGAATCAGGACCAGAAAGCAGAAAGCGGACCTGGCTTCCAGGGTCCCGCAGGCTGGGCCCATGATTGCCTCTGGGCCCCACTTCCACCAAGCTCCCTGTGCCCTCACCCCAGCCACACAGCCTCCTTTTAGTCCCTCTTCAGGGCTCTTGCATGGCTGATCCTTCCACCCAGAATCTCCACCAGCTCTTCCTCTTTAAACCGTCATCCTGCAGAGTTCAAAGCTCACCACCACAGGGAAGCCCTCAAGGGACCCTTTGTTGCTGGTTCCCAGGCCCCAGCATCTGCTCTTCATCAACTCCCATTGCTTATCATTGTTCATTAATTACATTTTTGTTTTTTTATTTTTATTTTTTTAAGAAAGAGGGAACAGTGAGAGAGAGAGAGAGAGAGAGAATCCATTTTTATTTAGTTTTTCACATGACTTTCGTTGCTTTGAGACTTTGTTGTGTACGTGGTGCTGGGTTTGAACCTGTGTACTTGAACATGCCAGGCAAGCACCGTAACCGCTGAGCCACTGCTCCAGCCCCTAATTACGTTTTGTTTTGTTTTGTTTTTTGGATCAGGGCTTGAACCCAGGGGCCCTTAACTACCTAGTCACATCCCCAGCCCTTTCTGTTTTTTTATTCTGAGACAGGGTTTTCCTAAGTTGCTTAGGGTCTCGCAGAGTTGCTGAGGATGGCTTTGAACTTGCGATCCTTCTGCCTCAGACTTGTGAACCACTGGGAGTACAGGCTATGTGCACCTGTGCCCAGAAATTATTATTATTTTTTCTGTAAGAGAGAGAAAGTGAGAGGGAAAGAGAGAAATAATTGGCTTTGTTTATTTATTTTTCATCTGGTAATAGTTTTCCTGACATTTAGTCATGTATGTGGTGCTAGGGTTCAAACCCATATCCTCATGCCTGCCAGGCAAGCGCTCCAACCACCAATTAATTAGCATTTTATTTCATTAATATCTGTGTCCACATTAGACTGGAGGTCCCTCGGGGGCAAGTCTATAGCCACTGCCCGCCTTACCCTGGAGCCCAGTAGGTGCACCATGGAAATGCCACTGATCACCTGCTGGGCACCAGGCACTGAGCTAGGGGCAGTAGGTGCCCCAAGTGTCCTGCTGTGTGGCAAGCGGCAGGGGGATTGCTGTGCTGGGAGCATGGCAGAAGGAGAAGTCCCAGGCCCCAGTCTGAAAGCAAGACCTTGGGCAGGAAGGGCCTTTGAGGCGAGGTTCCATGGGCTCTTATCCCACGGGGTTGGCCCAGGGGAAGAGTTGGATCAGAGAAGGGCATCCGGGGCAGAGGGGACAGCAGGACCAAAGGTGGAAGCCAGCAATGCGGCCCTGGGAGCCTGTCAGCCCTGGTCCCGGTGGTAGCAGCAGGAGTAGCAGGTGTAGCTGAGTGATCCCCAGGGGCTTGGTTGGGGGTCTCTATGACAGCTCTGGAATCTGGTCTGAAGGGCGTTCAGCAGGGAGCAAGAGCCTACCCAAAGGAGGGAGGACAGAGGACAGGCTGCTGGGTGTCAGAACATTCCCGGGGCTGAGATCCCTGTTTCCACAGGATCCTGCCATGCCCAGACGCCTCGCTCACCAGACCACACCAACTGGGTCCCTTTGCTAATCTGTCCTCTCCCCACCCACCTCTACCACTGACCTGGGTCCTGGGGACAGTGGCATTGCTGGCTGTGTCTATATCCCAGCACCCTCGACAGAACCCTAACCAGAGTACACGGAAGACCTCCTTCCTCCTCCCTCCTTTCCTCCTCCTTCCTCCTCCCTCCTCCTCCCTCCTTTCTTCCTTCCCCCCTCTTTCCTTTCCTCCTTCCTTCTTTCCTCCTTTCCTCCTTCCTCTCTCCCTCCTCCTCCCTCCTTCTTTTCCTCTTTCCTCCCTCCTCCCTCCCTCCTTTACTGTTTCCTCCCTCTTTTCCTCCTCCTCCCTCCCTCTTTTCCTCCTCCTCCCTCCCTGTTTTCCTCCTCCTTCCTCCTCCTCCCTCCCTCCTAACCCACTTCCCTCCCTGCCTTTCTCCCTGAGCAATAATTTGGGCTATGACCAGCTTCTCTCTGCCTTTCCTCTGCCCCCCTTCTTGTCCCATCACCAACCACTTCTCTCCTGGAAAAGCACTGAACCCTTTACCATTCTGAGAACTACGCAAGCAGCTTTGCTTGACCCAGGAGACAGGCGTTAGAGTCCCCATCTCATCCATGACAAAACACTTCAAAGCAGCCCTGGTATCACACCATGGTAGAATCAGGCCTCAGCATAAGCATGGCCCACTGAGGAAGCACTTCCGGTAGACCAACAGAGAGGTGTGCAGGAGCAAGGGGACCTTCCCAGGCCACTCACCTAATTCGAGGTGGTGATGCCTCCATCTCTCCTGCCTCGCTCGGGTCAGGGGTGCCCAATGCACAGCCCTGCTCTGAATCCAGAGTAGACATCATGTCCCCTGGGTCCATGGGGCTGGAGAGAACACCCAGCTCAGACAGCTGGAAAGGCAGTGTTGGAGCCAGGGCAGAAATGAGGTCAGAGGCCCAGAGATGCATTGCATGGCTAAGGGCATCTTAGGCCAGGGTCCCCCAGGTGAGGCCTGAGACCCTCCCTCACCAGCATCCTCTGTGAGACGTGGCCTGCACTCAGCCCCTACACGTGACACCCCAGTCGCAGTGCTGGGCAGAGCAGATAAGAGTCTGTCCTGGGCCTCACCATGGCAAATGGAAAGCCTGAGCCATCTACGTCCTGAGCACCTTCTGGAAGTTGAATCTTCCCGTTTCTGCCAGGGTGAGATAGAAACCTTGGTCCCTTGGCTCAGCATCAAAGCACTTGGAACTATCAGCAAGTAGCTTTTGGAAGAGTAAAGAAATGAAACGTGCAAGAATATAGCTTTTAATTTAAAATACACTGCCCTCCACATCGCGTTGGGAGGGATGTTGAGTGACGTTTGTGGAGCTGCCGGGGTGAGCACAGGAGGTCAGGCGTGCCCATTAGCCACGCTTGGAGGCAGAGGCTGCTTCGGCGGCACCGGCTGCCTTCCTCACTGTCAGTAGGGAAGCAGAGCTCCATTTAGGGTGGCATTCTGGGGGCAGCAACAGCAAGCGCGGCGGAAGCATCCACAGGTGTCACGATGGGGCACCCGGGGAAGTGCAGAGAGGCTGAACTGGCTTCTAAATGTCTTTGCCTGCTGGGGAAGGGAGGTCACAGGTGGCTCTTCACATGCCACCTGCACGGCGTCATCTCCACTCAGAGCAAACCAGATCTTGCAAGCCAGGATTTCATCGCGGCAGGAATTGAAATGGTCCAGCATTGCATGGAATCCCCGAACCTGTGGACCCAGGAAACCTATGCCCCAGCGCGTGTGAGTGCACTTGAGAGATTCCATAGAATGCATTGAACGTCTTCAGGTTCTCAAAGGGTTATCTCTTTAGGATATGCTTACTGGGAAATTACTATGTGCTGGGCACTATTCTAGGCACTGGGGATACAGCAGTGAACCAAGTTTGTTTATCTTCTCACCCAGGAGATAAAAATGAATGTACAAACACATCAGCGCTGTGCTTGGTGCTTCTATGTGCTGTGAAAAACAAAGCTTGCTAAGAAGTGTAAAAACGTTGGACAGGGGCTGGAGCGCTGGCTCAGCGGTCACGGCGCTTGCCTGGCATGCGCAAGTACACAGGTTCAAACCCCAGCACCACATACAAAACTAAATGTCAGAGCAACAAAAGCCACATGAAAAACTAAATAAAATTGATTCTCTCTGTCCCTCTCTCCCTCACTGTCCCTCTCTCTTAAAAAAAATAGTTTGGACAATAGAGCTGGGGACGCAGGGCCCTAAAAACAGGAGACTGCTCTATAG
>PVKS010041553.1:0-15959 GCA_004027875.1 Aplodontia rufa
TTGTTGCTTTTTTTTAACTTTTCTCATTTTTAATTTGATGTTAAAACATAGATAACACATTCAGCCTCAATCTACTTTTTAAACTAATAGTTTCTTGGAGTTAAATGAAATGATAACATTTTAAAAGTGATTAGTGAATTAATAAATTTAAAAGATATTTTCCTATTTATGCTTGCTTTAGAAATGGAGATAGCTATTATAATTTTTATAGTATATTATATAAACACACTAATACAATTGTAAGATCTTTTATATAAAACACAATCATTAATATGAGTTTATATCAAAGTTATAGGAAAACATTTTATCGCTAAATAAATTTATTATGCGTCAATTTATATTTTAAAATTCTCTTAGTGTATTTGTGGAACAAATCCTTTTTCCATGTGTAGAGCTGAAAACAGGCCCAAATTAGAATAATAAGCCAGGTACTACATAATTTCAATAGATAGCTCCACTAAATGACATTCATAAATTTAATAAGTATTACTGTTTTCAGTGAAGAATTATTAGAAAAAAGACTATTCAAAAATATAACTATTGTTTCCAAGTAATAACAAGAAGTAGTTGGCTTTAGTTGCATGAGTCACTTCTATTTTCATTTTCTTTTCATTCCTATATCTATCTGAATTGAAAATAATGTGACAGAAGTCACAGTGCTAACTAAATTACTTTCCTCTTATATTTTTCAATTCTTTTTTAAAAATCAAATTCTTGTTGCTACAAGGTTAATAAAACTTATTTAAAGCTGTGAAATTAAATGTACCAAAAATTATCTTCCTCTAAGTCAAGTATAGCCTTAATAGAGCATTGTATGGTAAGGTATCCATGGATGGCCAGTAATGTACAAGGTTCTTGTACAAGAACTGATATGGAAATTAGGAGATGGTTATCCTAATACTAGTTCCACCAATACCCAACTGTATGGTATAGCCAGTACTCTAACCATTTTTTTCTATATTTTATTTCCTAATTAATATACTCGTACTTGAAAAATTCCATTTTAAATGTTTCTCAAGGAAAAGCAACATTGATACCAGGAAAGTTTTTCATTGTATTGTGACCTTAAAATCTCTATCCTCACAGAATAACTCATAGCATTATTCTTGCTCCACTTTATTGTACAACAAAACATTTTGATATTATATGATGCTTCCCTATTTTTCTTATGATATCTGACAGCGCATTAGAGCATAGACTTTGAAATTAGAATGACTTCCTTTGAACAAGAGCTCTGCCTTTTAGGGACAAGTCACTTATGAGAAAAGCAATTAAAACTCCTACATCATAAGATTATTTTTATGTTTGAATTAAAATATTTAAAGTGCTTAGAAAAATGTCGGGTATAATATAAGCAGAATAAGAATGTTAGCTTTTATATTATTACTTCACAAATCATTGAGATAAATTGATTTATTTTTCTGATAATAAGAGGCAAATTTGGCCTATGCACCAATATTCCAAAAGAAATACATTGAAAAATGATGTGTTTACCTGCCTAGTCATTAATGGTGCTATCTAGACCTCCTGGTCTTATTTAAAACTATTGTTTATTGGGTTCATTTGAGTTAGAAACTAAATAACTAAGCACTTTATATACATGGTGTCAATTCACTTTCTCATCAGCTACTGGATGGATAGCCTTCACTCTGTCCACAGGGGATAAACATACTGTGCTAACTTTAAGATCCCCCTCCAACGTATGCCTGAATATAAACCTACTATACTAATTTTTTTATGTTCCTACATTGCAGTGTGATACTAGAGCTAATCTGTCTTTCCCTGTTTCGGGTCCTGATGCTTTCTTTGCATCATTATTCTTGTGCTTTTGGGGTTGAACAAGTGTGGCTTAAACAAAAGCAGTGCCATAAGATGACAATCAATTTGATAACCGAGATGATGAGTAGTTGACCATTCCATGGGCAGGTAGTGTATATAGTATGGATACCTTAGATAAAGGAATGATTCATATCCTGGGTGGGATGGAGCAGGGCAGTGAAAGATTTCACTACACCCTTCAGAATACTGCACATCCTAACACTATTTGGAGGGGGAGTATTGGGAATTGAACCCAGAGATGCATAACCACTGAGTTACAACCCAGCCCAGTTTATGTTTTGAGATAGGGTCTTGCTAAATTGTTTAGGGCCTCGCTAAATTGCAATGGCTAGCTTTGAACTTGTGATCCTCCTGCCTCAGCCTTCCAACCCACTAGGATTACAGGCATGTGCCACCATGCCAAGCAACTTAACACTTCCGAATTGTTTGTTTATGAAATGTTTTACTTTAATATTTTTTGTCTTATAGGCTATAAGTAACAAAATCCACATAAAGCTAAAGCCAAGATAACACAGGACTAGTGTACATGGTGCATAGCATAATCATTTCCATTTTAAAAGATAAAGAATCTAAGTCAATAAAATATTAAGCAACTTGCTAAAGAGAGTAAAGGAATTAGATCTTAAACCCAAGACAGGGGCCATTTAAAGGACAGACTCAGCATTTGGGGGAACTTACATCCTAATTACCTTGATCATAATTCCCACATCTGTTAGTTGAATTCTTGGATATTTTTATGTTCTTTAGTTTCCAAGACAAGATGCTGTGATTTGTTTCTAGGATGAAACTTCTACAGTGAATTTCTAGTCCTTGTGCTTTGTTCCCAGACAAAATTTTTGTGGCAAAATGAACTCTGTAATTTTTTTTTCTTAAAGCTGATTCCTATTATCATTTTTTAAGGTCTCAGGCACAAACATGTTAATATATAATAATCCCAATCCAGAATATATCCCTAAATTTTATTTTTTTTTAAATTTTTAAAAATTTATTCATTCAAGATAGTCTTACATTTAGGAGGGAATCTTTATCATATAATCATAAACAAATGTATATCATGAACAAATGTATAGTGCCAGAGTAAGCCAAGGCTGATGTCATTCCATGATCTCCCCCTTTGGGTTCCCCCCATCCCATGTTTTCCTCTTACTTCACCGCTATTAGTTGGACTTCTCATGGAAGTCAAAGGTTCCCCACTGGGTTGATAACCCCATTCTCCCTCCCTCCAGCAGCTTGATATCCCTCCTATTCCCTCCCCACTCCCTGCCCAGATGCCCCTTACTGAACGAGTGGATTCAAAAACTGTGCTACATATATACAATGGAATTCTACTCTGCTATTAGAGAGAACAATATCATGGCATTCGAAGACAAATGGATGGAGATGGAAAAAATTATGCTGAGTGAAATATTCTAAATTTAATTTTTAATTTGTAATTTCTTTATAACTTAAATACAAGTTGCTTGATAATAAATTTATAAACATATCAAACTATGAATTTGGAGACATTTAGAATAATAATTTGTTAATTTTATCTTTCTTATTTTTTAATGGAAGGGAAAGAGCCCATTCATTTCAGGGAATATATAACTTCCTTTTTCAACATGTATTTTGATCAGATAAATTTGAAATACAATTTCTCTCAAAAATAAATAAAATCAAAATATACCATTACAGTGTTAATGTACATAGTTTGTACATAGTAAAAAATAAAAAGTTGAAATTTAGAACTCTGAAAAATGAAAATATACCAATTAGACAATGCATTCATTAGATCATAAACCCAAAGAATTTCTATAATTGTCATACTACTTTCCCAGTTTTAAATGTAGATTTATATTTATATTTAGAAATCAAAAATAGTGTTAAGTAAAAGACTGCATGAAAGAATTTGAAGAATGATTTTCACTTACATGTGATATTTTGAAATATAAAGTATTTCTTTAGTGTAGAAAATCTAATGTTTCATACATTTTAAATATTCAAATTTCATTTAATTTGTATTTTAACTCATAGCAAAATATCATTATTATAGAATTTCACTTTCAAGTACTTCAGAAGATTTTAGATTCTAATCAGCAAATTAGAATCTAATTTGCTGCTTCTAATCAAAGTAGAAAATAGCTCAGAAACTCTGTGGTGCAGGCTCTGATAATTTCTAGATCTCAAGCCCAATAGACTAACTACCCTTTTAGCCAACCATAACCTATGCAGACTTAGGGTGATGATATAGAAATGGAGGCCCCCAAACCATAACTTCTAATTATTTAAAAGTTTCAAATAAGCAAACAAGATTTTGAATAAAATATGGTTTCTCCATCCACCTAAGAAAGTGCATAGTTATACCAACATAATTAATAGGAAGAAAATGAAAAGGTAGATACAAGGGTAATATTTTTATTTTAAATATAATTGAATTTAGTTATTTTTACATAGATTATGAATTGTAATAGAATAAGAAAATTAAAAAATAGATTTCTAGAGCATAACATGTTTTCTAATCTTATAATTGTTAATAATGTTAGTAGTCATATGTTTCCATAATTTGCTGTCTATTGAAAATGTCTTAGAGTAAAAATAAAGTCAAATTATTGATATATGTATGTACACATATTTATCAATTTATTCTAATAAAATTATAAGTCCAAAATTTTCAAAATTAAAAATGTATCCTTTAGATGTGTTTTCAAATATTATTGATTTCAAAAATATTTAAAAATTTCTATTAAGATCAAAAGTAAAATAAAATTACATTTAAAATACCAAAAATTTGCATTCTTAATTCAAAATTTAATTGCACTTTACTAAATATTACTATAAACATATTCACAATTGTAGCATTCATTTTAAAACTAGCTGCCAATATGATAATGTTCAACTTTCAGAAATCTAGAGTTAAGTAACATACATTTAATAGTATTACAAATTGTTTAATACTATAAAATGCAGCTCGGATACCAAGTGCAAATGTTGACAATGATGAGTTATGCATCCCTCTAGAAAAAGGAATTAGAAAACCTGGAGATGCTACTGGGAAAAAGGATAGTAGTTTGTAATGTAATAGTCTATTGTCACATGCTCAGATAGTTCAATAAACTATCTGAAATTTGTTCTTCTTACATAAGTCTGCCTCCTTGGACAACTTCTTTGCACTCTGGAGCAACTACAATAAAGCTAACTACAAATCTTTACAGACTTTGAATATAACACCTTTTGTTCAAGACATGGCAAAGGTTAAAGTTACCAGAAGGCACCTCCCTGAGTCCTGCAAATGTTATTGCTAAGAGGGATATTTAAGGTTAAGCATTGTGCTCTGCCAAAAATTCACACCAGATCTCAGGGACTGGAGTCACCCTTTATACTGTGATACTTACTTTGTGTGTATTTAGGATATGTAGATCCTCTAAAATGCAGCACACAAAGTAAAGACACTTCCTGTCCAATTTCAGGGAAAGCTGTAACTTGATGTGGAATTCTCTGCTTAGAAGAAAATGTTGAAGTCCATACATAAACAACTATAAAATCCATGCATAAATTCACTTACACTTTAGCCTCTGGTTGCATCTGCCTAAAAGGAATGACTGTTTTCTAAGTTACAAAATTGCATCATGTGAGCTAATAAAGGTCCTCAGAAAACCAAACTGTTACTCCATAAAGAAATCTTCGAAGAATCTGGAAATTTTTATTTTATTTGGCATACACATTGTTTTTTTTTAAATGAAAAAAAAATCTCTTCAGGATAAAGACTTTATATTGATAGTATTAAAATGCAAACTTTTATCCTTTCAGAAAATTTCTTTCAGTTTCTAAATATTACTTTTCAAAACTGGTTCCTCTTTAAAGTTCTGCATTCTTTGCAATTAAGTTGATTTAAAACAAGAGTGGTCTAAACAAATGTTTATTATTTGTTTCTCCAGTCCCGGTATCTTTTCACATCAAATTTTATTCTAAAAATGAAAGAGTCAATATGGAATGTGAATGGTATTTGATTCAGACAGGGTTTAATTCTCAGCTCTCAAATTTGTTACCATGGACTTAATCATGTTAATTATTTCTAGGAGTTTAGATTTTGCCAGAATTATAATATTGATAATCTGGACACGATCATCCAATGCATGCAACATGACGCTTCCCTCTATTTCCCACATTGGAGATAAAATTCTCAGTGGAATCAGGTTGGAATACGCTGAAGTCTTCCTATTAGCATGCTTTTTAATTTGATTAAAGTCTTCTACTCTGTATCTCCACAGCATGCAAGGTGTCCTGTATGATTCATAGTAGTTATCATGTAAGTATACAAAAATTTCTCATTTAAAGTATGTTTTCCTAATGCACTTTTGTTATAGTTTAGATGTAAGGTATCCCCAAAAAGTTCATGTGTGAGACAATATAAGAAAAGACATGAAATCATTGAATTATAAAAGTCTTACCCTAGTCAGTACATTACTCCCCTGATAAGGATTAACTGGGTCGTAACTGTAGTCAGGTAGGTTGTGGCTGGAGGAGATGGGTCATTTTGAACATTTGTGGATTATATTTGTCTATAATGAAGGAATCTCTCTCTCTCTCTCTCTCTCTCTCTCTCTGTCCGTCTCTCTCCCTCTCTCTGCTTCATGTGCAATATCCTGAGCTATTTCTTCTGCCCTGCTCCTCTGTCATGATGTTCTTCTGCTTCATCTCAGGCCTAGAGCAATGGAGCTGACAATCTATGGACTGAGTCCTCTGAAACCATGAGGCCCAAGCAAACTTTTCTTCTAAAATTGTTCTTGATAGGTCTTTCAGTGACAGCAGTGAAAAAAACTGACTAAATTTACTATACTCTGTGTGAAGCCAAGAATCATTTCTGATGTGACCACTACTCTTTCCTCAGCTGCTAGCACAATGCCCATTATATACAGTTGTGATCAATATATTTCTTAAATTGAGGAACATAAAATAAAAAGTTCTAAACCATGATTAAATTACAACTGATGGAAGGCAGCTACTCTAAGAGTCTATGTCCATGACCATGGCTTCTTGTCTGCCTGCTTAGGTTCATGATTACCTTCAACCAATAGGCCTGCCTGCCCAGGTCTTGAAAATAGAGTAAGAAGCTGAGGGAAGAAATAATTCTTCTGCCTATTGCAAGGTAGATTTCTCCTTTTCTCACACTCAACCTATACAACCCCAGTATTGGACTCTTCTCAAAGATTAATTTCTTTCCATTCAAGGATCCTGTGACCTACAATATGTAAATTTAGTAGCCTATTTCAGTCCATTTCTGATTTACTTTCATCAATAAAAATTCACTATACATTTTAATGGTCCCCATGGAAAATCTAGCTATGTTTCTCCTTTCTACCATGGCTAGCTTTCGAAATTCTCATTTCTGGGAATCACTACTGGAAGAAGAATTCACTTCCTATGATGTAATAGGCTGTAGATATAAAGTGCATGCCTATTAGAAACATATTTCACATTAAACTGACATATCCCATGCAGCCTTAAAACTTCACTTAAGTGATGTTCTTAAGGTGGAATTAAGCCAGTTTACAAATTCCACCCTAGAACAATTGGACAGCAACTTTATGTTAATTAACATGTAGGTTCGTAGAACAGATTTTCTTTGAAAATACTTTGCTTTTATCATAAGTCCAAGTTTTCATCTTTTAATTATATAATTTCCATTTTCCATTCATTTAGACTTCAAAATATCTGACATTTTATTTTTATTGAATCATTCTATTTTGTATAATCAGAATTTCTACATATCAATGGGTTTTCCATGTTTCTGCTTACTTTTAGAATACAAATTGAAAAAAATTAAAGTATATTATATAGCAAGTCCTATTCAAGTACACATTTTCATTAGCCTTTTTGGGAATAACAGTAAATTTTTCCTCTAAGCATCTGTTATTTATAACTATGCACTTCAATACATGCCCATGTGTGGAACACTTCTGGTTTATAATCTATAGTTTATTGAAAGTAAACATCCAAAAATGCTTATCTTTCTTCAAGCAGATTTTCTAAGCAGAGATTTTCTTCTTGCCTTCTTGCTTTAATGACTTAAACTTTCTCTTTGTCTTGTTCTTTCATTTAGGCTAAATCTACTGATTTTCCTGTCTTTTCTTCATGTTTTTGCTTGAGGGAAAATTCTCAGAAAATGAAAAGAAGGAAATGTACAAACTTAGTTACTAAACAACCATTTTTTGGTTTCATACCAATATTCCAACAGACCTTATTTCATCTTTTACCCTCTTTCCACTCTCCAATATACAAGAATTATAAAATAAATTTAAAATAATGTTTGTATTTTAGGTGACTAGCATTTATTATTCATATAGTACCTATGCTCCAAAATTATCTAAAGCTGTTAATTAAAGAGCAAAAGGGGATTTCTAGAATCAAATATTACTTGTTGCTTACTTAATTTTACAAGTAATATAACTTATGGAAATACCAGTGTACTTGGAAGTGATAGAAAGAAACAATGAATGATGTATAATTATCCACAATAATTTGAAGAAAAGTATACTGTAGTTCATGATAGTGAAAATGAAAAATTTAGTAGGCAACTTATTCTTGAAGCTGATAAAATTATCTCCTAGAAAAGAATAGGAACATGATCCATAAGAAGCTGTTTCAAAATATGCTATTCATGCTCTTCAGCATGAAGCCTTTCTTTTAGGAGATATCAGCAGCATTTCTCTATTCTCAGATCCCAAATTACCAGAACTTCTTTGTTATTTTTGTTTACAGAATTCTTGATTCATGTTCTGAAAACAGCTCTTCAAAGAAAATTCCCTACCACTAGCACAAATGCTCCTGATACGCTGTTTCAATGGAAATAAAGGGTTCTGGTCTCAAGTCCCAGATATGCCATCATACCCACGGGTCACTGCAGCCTCACACAGCCATAAATGTCAGATGTGGTATGGATTAAACACAACTTACTTTTTGCATGATGATTAAATTTTCATTTATTATTTAATTTTTATGGGAAAATGTGTTTCAGATTTTGAATACTTAACATCCTAAAATATCTAAAAACATAGCTGTTTTTTCATTTGGAAACTGCCTATACCTCATTCCAAACTATGGAATTTTCATAACCTTTTGAAAAAGGTTATTACCTTTTTCCTGCCTCTGTTTTCAATTGCTAAAGTTGTGCTGGCACAATTTGCTTCTCTGCTTTGCCTTTATCCTGGATGGCAGCTGGCCAAAGATTTGCAGTAAATTTGTTTAAGTGCTTTACTTTTTTTTTCCCTTTGCACTTCTCTTTTGCTGCATCTCTGTTGCTGGCTAGGTGCCCACTAGCCCCTGATAAGAAAAGGTGAAAAAACCTGTTCATGGCAGTTTAGACAAGGGTTTTATGTGGTCCATACAGCTGTTTGGTTCTCACAACTACTCTCTGTTGCTGGATTCAACCCATTCCTTCTCCAATGCTGATTTTAGCATTTGAATGAATTTAGATTTTTCTTTTAAAAAGGAAATTATGAAATAGAGTCTTATATTTTCTTTCATCTCTGTCATACTAGACATCTTTACTTAATCTGAATACTGGAAACAAAACAACTTCCTACTTGAAGTATTTATGTGTGGATTATTCATTCACAGAGACATGTAACATAACCAAATTACTGAAGCAGACAATTTAGGGCATGAGACCACTACACATTGAGAGACTCAAGTTTTTGGACAAACTTAATTCTCATGAACTAATAGGCACTTCTAAATTAAGAATGATAAGTGATTTTATTTCTATGTTGTTCACATGAAGCCTTCATACATCAAAACATATTCCTGTCATTATGATGCACTGAGGGGCTTAAAAAATTTAGCTGAGTCCTATACAGTAGCCTTGCTTTTCAGTGACTCAAGCTTGAACATTCATTAATATCATTTATTGTATCAAGTGTTTGATTTGAAGATATATGAAAGTAATTCAACTTTCTTGTGTTTCATTTTATTCAAGGAGATGAATAAAATGAAAATAACTTTACATAGTTTGATCATTTAGGTTAATTTCACAAGCCTAAACTTATGTAAATCATATAAGAAATAGCAATAGCCATAATTAAATTAAATTGTATTTGATTATATTTTATTGTAGCAAAGAATTACCAAAATATTGGACATCTTCTGTCTAATGTTACTGTAATAAATGTTGAAATTAAACATACATTATGTATATTATATAAAATTATGAAATAGAATAAGGAACTGATAAGTGTGGCATAAGATTGAAAAAAAAATTTCTTCCAGCATTAACTTACCTATTAATACTACTTTCTATTTCAGAGGAGATAATTTACTAATAAAGTATAATTATGTAATTATGTAATATAGTTTCTGTAGTAAAAAATAATAAGTTTCTATAATTAGGTCCCAGAAAAAAGTAACAGATACAGTCAGCATTGAGCCTAAATCATTCAACTGTTAACCCAGTGACCCTGAGGCAGTCATTAAACATATGTTATATGAAAATGACTGAAGCATCAATGCTTATTGCCTTTTCTTCTTCAAGCCACTAGTAATTTCTGTACTACATGTAACCTGTCTGTTTTCAAATCACCATTTGGTTTTAAGTGTAGAGTATGGATATAAATATTGATTCAATATTTTCAGATTATTTGAATAAAGATTTCAAAATATTGGTAAAGGAATTTTTAGCATGGACCATAATATATGAGAATAAGATAGAGGGGACTTATTTTACATCATGGAAAAGAACATTTCTACCTTTTACCCATATCCTAAGAGCTTCATTCCACTGAATTTACACTTATGGATTAATTAATCTGGTGGAGATAATTTCAAGGCAATACAACATTCAAATGGCATAATGGATAATTCTATTTGGCTTTTTTTTTTGGACAGAATTGTGAGAATTGATATCAGGAAACAGTAGAAGGAGTTTTAAAAATTGACATTTGACAGGAAAAGTGAATGTAAAACTGGGCCCAAGGAAGCAATGTTATTGAAGAAATGATAGCCACCAAAGAGATTCTAAGTATTTTCTTTGCACAGAGACAATAGCAAAGGTGACTAGTGACCATCTTGGGAAACAATAAAACCACGTCTATGGCAGATTCAAAGTTGAAGAGTGAAAATACCTTTAAGAGATCATGGGGACACACTGCTTGCACAGGGGGGAGCTATGAATTTTTTTCATTGTGTTCAGCCACCTGCACACACAGAATCTGCTGCACCTGTGGTCCCATGGGGTCAGCTACTGCTTGTGCTAGAGGCAGACCTTGGCATCATCCATGTGATGCTGATTCTGCAGGAATCTAGGATTCTGGATTTAAGGTGTCATGGAGGGTTTCACTAATATTTCAAAAGAAGACCTGGAAGACCAGTCAAAGTGTAGCAGGGTTGGAAATTCTTGAACATATCCCCTGAGAGGGGAACATATGAAGTTGTGAGAAAAAAGTTAAAGCTGAAGTGGAGACCCTCCCCCTGGATTAAGAGATGTCATTAACATGGAATATCTGCTGAGAAAAGCAAAACTAGGCCAAAATAGGAGCTATTTTGACCGCATTCAGCAAGTTCAATAGGATAGAGATTGTCAAGGACATTGAGATCACATTTTACCACCACATGCTCTAGACAACTGACATATCTATATAGCAACAGTCCATGTTTGATTGATGTTTTTGTTTTGGTGCCATCCCTTTTTTCTATCCAGTTCTCAATAAAATCCTCATTTTCCATCTGCGTTCTCATCTTCTGAGCTCCCACCAGGACCAACCATAAAGTTTGGTTTATAACATTTTAAAGTTTCTACAGCCTACATTTCTACACTTTTCTGAACTCCTGAAAACCACTTCAAAAGGCTTTTAAATGTTTTTATTGATTTATTTATTTTCTGTACAACTTATAATCATTTAATATTTTTATTAGTGCTTCACAGTGGTTCTTTTTGCATAATCACACATACATGGAATATAGTTGGCTCCACTTTAGTCCTCAGTACTTATCCCTTCCCTTCTTCTTTTCCTTATTCTCCTTCCTCTACTGGCATTCTTCTACATATTTATAGCTTTTAAATTGGGGCTTAAAGTGCATTATATATATATATATATATATGTATATATATATATATACATATATATATATATATATATATATATAACTGTAATTGGTCAGTTTCATCCACTGGCTTTTGAACCAAATGAGGAGGTTCATCAGTAAAGCCCACCCCCAGTTCCAGTTTTTGTGTTAGTCAGCTTTTCATCACTGTGAAAAAAATTATTGAAAAGAGCAACTTTGAGGAATAAGAGTTTGGTTTGGGCTCATATTATCAGAGGTTTAATTCCATAGTTAGCTGACTCCATTATTCTGGGCCTGAGGTGAGTCAGAGTATCATAGCACAAGAGTGTGTCAGAGGAAAGCAGATCAAGATGTGGACAAAAAGTAGAAAGAAAGGGAAGAGCCAGGGGCACAAGATATAATCTTCAAGGACTCACCCCATCAGAGACATCCTTCTTTCCATCACACACAACCTGCCTACAGTTACAACCTAGTTAGTCCATTCAAACTAGGATGGCTTGATTAGTGTATGGCTCTCATAACCATATAATTTTCCCCCTGTATTAACACAGGAGCTATTGTGGGACACCTCATATTCAAACCACTATAGTTCTTAAGAGCAACGCATTTTTAAAATTTAAGCTAAAGTACAGAACTGAAGGTAATTATGGGACAGACAAGTAAATACCCCTTTTCACTTGATTTTGTTTTAATGTTTCTCTGGAACCACTGAGAATAGGATGACATATTTCTTGACATTTATTACATATAATGCATTCTTCTATTATTTTTCCTGCTCCAACTCTGTGGCATTGGAGATCCAAATGTACTATTTACTGTGTTTCATATGAATAAGTGACAACTTTCTCTGTACCAAGTATTAACCATACTTACAAATATAACTATGAAGATAAGTCCTGAATAAATGTCATTATATTTTAAATAAAATGGAATTCTTGAATTTCACATTTTTTCCCCTAGTACATTCATAGATTGATTTGAATTTGACATAGGTTTAGTGTTTTGCAGTAAACTTAAATAAGGTCATTTGCCTTCTGAAAAATCAATCACATACTGATTCTATTTAATGACTATTATGTAGAAATAAATTTGGTCATCAATTGTTACAATACTGAGTATGTTAACACAATCAATTTCATTTTGATATTAATACATCATTAGTTGTAAGTCATGAATACTGAAATTAAATTTTACAGTGAATGTAATAGTTCTAAAAATCATGTCTATTTACTAAAGTCATGTCTATTATTTTATTAAAACAAAGATATACTTAAGTGAAACTTCTCACAGAGTAGTTGGATTGAGTTTACTGTAATTTTAGATACACATCTTTAAGTATAAGTGAGATCTATGTATCTGTGACAGAGGTGTCTTCTTAAAACAGAGAAAACTCTGATACAATGAGCTATTTTCATCCTGCTAATAAAACCAAGAGCTAACATTCTATTCCCTTGCTTTTTCTTTTTCTTTCTTTCTTTCTTTTTTTTTTTTTTGCTTTTAGTTTTGCCTTTTGGTACTGGGGATTTAATGCAGGATATCTAAACACTGAACCACATTCCTGGGCCCTTTTTTTTTCATATTTTTTATTCAGCATTTTTCAGTGTTCTATCAGGAGGACATTTTTGTTCTGAACATATAAACAGTTGGCAGAGGATATCAATTAAAATTAATGAATGGGGGTTGGAGCAGTGTCTCAATAGTTGAAACAATTGTCTGGAATGCACAAGGACCTGGATTCAAACCCCAGCACCACATACACAAATAAGTGTCAGAGAAACAATGGCCAGATGAAAAAAATAAATAAAAATGTGATTATCTCTTTCTCTCTCTGTCACTCTCTCCCTCTCTCTTAAAAAAACTTAATGAATGGCCTTTTAATTTTTTAATTTAATAAGCAGAAATAATTTCTTCTCTCTTGTACTTTGTTGGGTCATTTCTTTTTTTATTGAGGAGTTGCATTGTTGTGAAATCACAACTGCATATTGAGTAACAATATGTTATTCACCTGATCCTAATCCAGAATCACAATCATATGTATATGATTGTGAATTTTTCAGAAACAAATAATTACATAAGTATTATTTGGGTTCTCAGGATGTAAAGAGTGAGCTACATTATTTAAAGCCCCCTATTTATCTATATCCTCCCTCTCTCTCCTCTCCCGCCTACCTCTCCTTTACCCTCTCCACACTTATGTATCTATGGTTCCCCTAGATTACATGCTGCTTCTCTTTTGGTGAGTCTAGTACATGAGCTTGACTACTTTTAACCCAAGCTTGGATTTTTCTCTAGCTTCCACAAATGACAAAAAATATTTGACCCTTGAGTCTCTGGCTTCAGCAAATTTTGCTCAGCAGAATTTCTTCCATTGCTATCCATTTATCTTCAAAGACTGTAATATCATTTATTCTAATAGCTAAGTAGAAATTGACTGTGTTTATATACCACAGCTTTAGGTTCCATTCATCCAGCTCAGGGCATCTGGATTGACTCCATAATTTAGTTACTGTAAATTGAGCTGCTATAAACATTAATGTAGCTGTGTCACTGTAATATGCTGATTCTAGCTCTTCTGGGAAAATGCCCAGTAGAGGGATAGCTGAGTTGTAAGGTGGATACATCACCAATTATTTGAGGAGTCTTCACACTGCTTTCCAGAGCAGTCTTCAGTTCCAAACAACAGAGTGCTAGGGTTCTTTTCTCCCCACAACCCATCAAGCATTTATTACTGTATAAATTCTTCATCTTTGCCAGTATAGTTGGAGCAAGCTGAAATCTTATTTTGTTTTGATTTACATTCCCCTTATTATTAGTGATGTAGAACACTTTCTCATGTATTCTTTGGCTTGCTCAATTTCCTTTGTTGCTAAGTTTCCATTTAGCTCTCTGACACATTTATTGATTGAATTATTTATTTTCGATATATTTTTAAATTTCTTTATTAATTTTGGATATTAGTCTCCTATTGGCGGAATCACAGGCCATGATTTTTTCCCATTCTGTAGGTTCTTTCTTGACAGTTTTAACCAATTCCTTGGTTGAGCAAAAGCTTTTCAGTTTAATGGGATCCCACCCATTGATTCTTGACTTTAATTCTTTCACTTTGGGAGTCTTGTTGAGACAGTTGTTGCCTATTCATCATGCTAGAATATTGCTCCTGAATTTTCTTATAAAAATTATGATAGCTAGTTTTATTTCTAGTGCCTTGATCCATTTTGATTTCTTTGTGTGTGTGTGCAAGAGAGATAAGAATATAATTTTAACTTTCCAAAAGTAGTTGTTAGTAAGTTTAGCAACATTTTTATGGAATAGGTTTTATTCCTCCATGTTATATTTGGATCCCCCTCTTTTTTAGATATTTGAAGATTTATGGATTTGTCTTAGACTTCTATTCTATTACACGGTTCTTCATGCATATTTTTTGCAGTTTCCAAGTGATTTTATTCAGATTTTGTTTCTGCTTCCTGAATTAATAAATATTGTACAAAATAATGTAAAACTTTTCTCTCCTCTGCTGCTTCCACCTGAGGGCAATTCTCTGGGCAACTTCACTCAGGGGTTTTCCCTGCAGATTTCATCTAGCAAGTGATGTTGGGGTGACAAATTATGATCCCTTGATTCATTTTCAGAGGGATTCAATTGGCATGGGAGAGGCTCTGGGATGAGGAGTTAACTAGGTTAGGGATATTGGTTAGTATTTTCTGGGAGGAGAAAGCACCTGGAGCAAGAGTCTACCCCCAAGAAAAGCTTATCTAAATGTTCACAGTTCCTTCTTTTGCCACAAAAGGTGACATCTATTCAAGAAAAAAGAAAGAAAGAAAAATAGTCAAGAAATGCATCCCTTCCTTCCCCTTTGCGGCTGCTCCTCAGCACCTCAGGATTAAACCCTGGCTGGCCTAAGTAGCAGGACTGCTGTGTTTCGTAGGTCAGCAGTATTGAGGGGTATCTCTTCAATGGAGGTTCTTCTATAAGGTTTAGATATCTCAAAGTGTCCTCTTTTCTTCTTCTGTCACCATGTTAATAACCATACACTTATGGTCAAAACACCCACCTGTACTGATTCTGTGGATGTAGTTTTCCTTTTT
>PVKS010041554.1:0-15964 GCA_004027875.1 Aplodontia rufa
AAAAAAAAAAGTCAGATGCAGAAATAAAGCCTGCCTCAAGCTTCTCTTAAAGAGTTGTAAGAATCCTCGGAGATGTTCGTTATGAAAGTTTTGAAAACAGATCAATATCTTTTGGAGGGCTTATTTTTGTAGCATGTAAGGCAACAGCGAGAAATCAAGTTGTATATTTTATTGGGAATAATTGATCTGCAAATTATTGTGTACTTTAATAACAAAAGTTTTATACAGAAGTACTGCTAGAGTGATTTTAAGCAGCATTATATGTTGTTCAAATAATTGCCTTAATATGTTTCCTTCTGACTCTATAATTAAAGTCATGCTATAAAGATCTTTGAGTAGTCACTAGAAGAAGGTTAAGAACACAATATATTTCTGTTATTACTTGCATTCGTTCCAAATTAACTTCTAACGGTTACATCACAGGCTGTCTGACTGAACTGTATCAAAACACCTTCCTCAGAGGTGGGGACATAACGGCCATGTACAGCCCGGATGTCCAGCACTGTCGGATGATATGCACGTTCCACCCTCAGTGCTTGCTGTTCAGTTTTCTCCCAGCAAGTTCAACTAAGGAGCCAGAGAAAAGGTAAGAGTGTGTAATTCATTATGGGCAAAGTCAATCACAGGGTTCTCAAATGGGGTTCAAAGATCAGCTTCACCAGGATCCCCTGGAGTGGGTCTTAACATAAGCAGACTCCAACGCCACAGGCCAGACCTACTGAGCCAAAGTTTCTTGGAATTGGAAATCTGCATTTTAAAAATCACTGAATTGATTTAAAGTAGAAGAAGCCAGTTATTTGCTACCCAATGCCTCAAGCAAAAAATACTTGAAAATCATTGAATTAAGAGGTCATCTCAACAAAGGGTTTAATGATAGGTAAACATTTCACCTAAACCAGGAAACATACTTAACCGTCTGACCCATTACCATAATTGTGTATAGCCTAGTCTTAAGAAAATGTAACATGACAGGTGTGGTGGAGAATGCCTAGCAACTTGGGAGGCTGAGGCAAGAGGATGGCAGGTTTGAGGCCAGCCTCAGCAATTTAGTGAGGCCCTGTCTCAAAATACAAAATTAAAAAAGATCTAAAGATGTGACTCTGTGGTGAAGCACCTCTAGGTCCAATCCCCCGTGCCAAAAAAAAAAAAAAAAGAAAAGAAAAGAAAATTTAATGTGAAATAAGGATTTTGTCCAGAATATAACTGAGTGAGACCCAGGACTTGTGTTCTTGGGAAAGGGCAGGTCTTGGTCTTAATGAGGCCTATAGTAAACCAGTTTGGGTACCTAGAGTGTGGTGTGTGTGTGTGTGTGTGTGTGTGTGTGTATGAGAGAGAGTGTGTGTGTGTGTGAGACAGAGAGAGGAGGGGGAGAGAGAGAGAGAAAGGCTATGTATTATTAACTAAAAGTTTGAAAAATACAGAGTACACACAGTCATAGAGTAATCTCAATTTTCTTTCATTTTGATCAATATCCAGAGCAAAATATTTTGTTCCCATAACTCTTTTGTACCCTTAACTCTTTTCTCATCTCCTGCTCTATTTGAGATTTAGAACTAGAAACTGAATACTCTGTCTCTGATCCTACATGTTAAGCTGTACGGAAAACCCGGACTGTATGTGAGAGTCTTCACAATAAAAGCTGAAATAGGTTCTAGAATCCTGAAATTAAGATTGACATTAAAGTCAGAAAGAAGTCTTATACTAGGATGTAGACTACAAAGAATTAATAAGCAAGATAAATCCTATATATATAGATCCAACTATTATGACTGATGCAATTTTTAAGTAAATTACTTATAAGCAGAGTCTTCACTTGTGAGCATAGCTCCCTAGAAGTATAGAAATACAGGAATAATCATTAATCTAATATGGTGACTTTCTGTAGTTAAAGAAATGTGAGGAGCTGGAGTGGTAGCTCAGTGGTCAGAGTGCTTGCCTGGCATGCCCAAAAACCCAAGTTCAAACCCCAGCACCACATACACAACAGAGTGTCGCAGAAACCAAAACCAGATGAATAAAAGAAATTGATTCTCTCTTTCTCTCTCTTCACCCTTAAAAAAAGAAAGAAAGAAAGAAAGAAAGAAAGAAAGAAAGAAAGAAAGGTGACTATGCAGAAAAACATTGCCTAAGTGAAGAATGAGCGAGGCCACCAGATATTATCCCGTTACCTCCCGGAATGCTGCTTCCAGCAAGTGTCGGGGGAACAGCATTAATTTCCATATTCTTGGCTTCATTTCTAGTGTATAGAACATTCTAGACATTTCTTCAGTGTATGGTTATCGATCCTGCTTCCTAACTGAAGCTACTTTTACAAACAGGTTTGGCTGCTTCTTGAAAGACAGTGTCACTGGGACACTACCAAGAGTGCATCTGGCAAGCGCAATCTCCGGGCATTCCTTAAAGCAGTGTGGCCACCAAATAAGCGGTAAGATGTGGATTTTTCTTTTTTTTTTTTTTAGTAAATTTGAGTCGACAGCTGATCTCCCTTAGAATAGTTTTTGCTCCAAGTCTGTACCGCTATGGACTCTTGGAAGGGAACACCAAAAATGATAACAGAGATGGGGTAGCCTAATGGATGTGAGAGAAGGACCCGCATTCATCTAGACAATTTTCTTGTCCTTTTTTTTTTTTATAAAAAAATATTTATTTGCTTTTCACGTGACTTCATTCCTCAGGCACTTTGTTGTGTATGTGGTGCTGGGATTTGAACTCGTGTCCTCACGCTTGCCAGGCAAACGCTATAACTGCTGAGCCACCACTCCAGCCCAATATTTTTGTCTTTTCAGTCAACACACATGTGCTTAATGAGCCTTGATTATTTGTGAGGTTATCAGGACAGTTTAATTTTGCAGAATGTGAAAATATAGCCAAATGATGGTCTCTCCTTGATTCCAGATAAGACAGTAGAAGACATTCAGGACCCTCTCTCCCCCAGGTTCATTTGAGGTGATCTGTGGTTCTTACCAGCGTTTCTCAGTCGCTCTCAGCTGGCAGTGATTTTATCCTTCTGCTCCCAGGGAACATTTGGCATTGCCTGGATATACTTTTGGTTGTCACAATTAGAGGAAGTGGTGCTACATGGAATGATGTAGAAGCCAGAGATGTCGCTACACATTATTCAAAGCACAGGGCATTTCCCCACCACCACCAGGAATTTTCTGGCTCCAAATGTGAATAGTGTCATTGACAAGGGTTGAAGAAACCTTGTTTCATACCTTTCAACACGAACTGAAGGACTGGGTTCCGTAAATCTTGCTAAGAATAATGCTTCTTAGAAGAAATGTGAAGACTGGGATGCTCGCAGGCTTTATGCCGACACTTGTTACTTCCGGTGTCTTAGGAAACAATTTCCAATAGCATCCTAACCTTTAAGACGAGGGAAGTGCTCTTCAGCATGACCGGGACTGGTCAGTGATGGCAGTGATAAAAAGATTTCCTCAGCTGGTGGGTTAGCGGAATCCTCCAGGAACTGTGCTGGGACACAGTCTTTACCATTTCATCTTTACTATGCACCATTAATTTTGCAAATTCAAACTTTAGCTGTCACTTTTTCCTCCCCTACTAACAACACACACATTTTGAGCCTGCAATTAGAATTTTAACCCGTTAACCAAGGGTGGCAGACCTAACCTTAGTTATTTTCATTTCCAATCACTGCATCTTACAGCAAAAAATTACAGAATAATAAATTTCGTGCCATTATTTAAAAAAGAGAGAGAGAGAGAGAGAGGGACAGTGAGAGAGAGTGAGAAACAATTTTTAATTTTTCATGTGACTTCGTTGCTCTGACACTCCATTATATATGTGGTTCTGGGGTTCAAACTCACATACTCACGAATGCTGGGCAAGTGCCTTAACCACCAAGCCACCGCTCCAGCCCCTGGGCATTCTTTTTTTTTTTTTTTTTAAAGAGAGAAGGATAGTAATAGAGAGAGAGAGAGAGAATCATCTTTTATTGAGTTTTTCACATGACCTTCATTGCTCTGACACTTAGTTGTGTACATATGCTGGGATTTGAACCCATGTACTTGCACATGCTGTGCTCCAGCCCACCACCCCACAACTCCCCATTCCATTCTTCTTCCTTTTTTCTTTTTTTTTTTAAAGAGAGAGGGACAGTGAGAGAGAGAAAGAGAGAAACAACTTTAGTTTTTCACATGCCCTTAGTTGCTCCAACAGTTAATTGTGTACATGGTGCTGGGGTTTGAACCCGGGTCCTTGTGCTTGCCAGGCAAGTGCCGAAACCTCTGAGCCACCACTCCAGCCCTGTCCCTGCCATTCTTAATACTGCTTTTATTATTGTTAATTTATGCCAAAATTTAAACTTACTCACTGAGTTTGATTTTAAAGTTCCTTTTTCGTTCTCTCCCAACATCTAAAGTAAGTGAAAAATGCTCCCAGGAAGTACACAAAGTCTCCAAATACAGGATCAAATTTAGTCAAAAACATTTAGTGGTAGGTTTAAAGCCTACAGATGAGCATTTAAAAAAGTTTTTGTCTGTATGTGTCCCATCCCAATCCCTAGACTATTTCTTTTTTCATCTGTAGTAAACTTAAAAAGAGACTTAGATCAGTCCCCTGCCCACCACAATATATTATTTTCCTGCATGTGTGTACATTTTCTTTCCTTCTTATTCATTTCATGGGTTCATACATTTTTTTTAAGAGAAGGATAGTGAGAGAGAGTGAGAGAGAGAGAGAAAATGAGAGAGAAACAATTTTTCATGTGGCCTTCGTTGCTCCGAGTCTTTGTTGTGCATAAAGTGCTGGAATTTGAACTTGTGTACTTGCGCATGCCAGGCAAGAGCCTTAACCACTGAGCCACCACTCCAGCCCCGGTTCATACATCTTAAGAGTAGAAAATTACACATAATAGACCGTGGTTAACTACTAGTTATGCGGTAATACTACTAGTTATATGGTTTCTGAACAAATTGTTGTTGTCATTTATTGAACCCAGAGATGCTTAAACACTGAGCCACATTCCCAGTCCTTTTTCTTATTTTTTATTTTGAGACAAAAGGTCTCAGTAAGTTGCTTATGACCTCACTGAGTTGCTGAGGCTGACTTTGAAATTGCAATCCTCCTGCCTCAAATTCCTGAGCCACTGGGATTGCAGGCATGAGCTACCGTGCCCAGCTAACAAGTTGATTTTTTTTTTTTTTAAAAAAAGCACCTAATTTGGTTCACTGTTCAAAGAATTACATTTTTTTGCATGTAAGATAAATTTCAGTTAAAAACATGCTTAAATAGACTTTAAAAAACTTCTAAAACAAATGGAAACTGTTTCAACATGCATATGCAAGAACTCTCCATATTTTATAAAGATTTGACACAGAATGGTCAATGGCAGATCTTACAGATGCGATTCATAATCAGACCTGAATAGTTGAAAGAGGAGAAATAAGACAGGTGTAAAGAAGCTCCTTCGCTTAGTGCAAGAGGTCAAAGGCACCGCAGTGTTTAACAATACAAACCCCTTGGTCAGGATCCTTGTTATCATCACTTATTTATTTCCCATTGCCCATTGATAATTTCAATGTGAAATATTACCTGTATTGCTGTATATGTCTTACAGTTTAGGAAGCAAAATAACCTTTTTTAAATCATAATATTCTAAGGGAAAAACATATTGAATTGTGTTTATTTCAAGCAGAATTTGACAATTTAGAAACATAATAAAAATTTCAAACCCCCTAGTAATAGGACAATAGCCAAAAATGGGAGATTATCCTTCCAAACTACCCTGCCCAAACGGTGGCTCATGAGTTCCCTCTAGAAAAGAAATGGACTGACTTTGCTCCACGTGTTTCATTCTTACAGCTTGCCACCGGGACACGTACGAGGGAATTGATATGAGAGGACTCAATTTTAATGTATCTAAGGTTAAAAGTGTTGAAGAATGTCAGAAACTGTGCACCAATAATATTCGCTGCCAATTTTTCACGTACGCCACACAGACCTTTTACAATGCAGAGTATCGGTAAGTCAAATTCATAGTGTTGGCCCTTTAGGATGGTGCTATCTTCATAACTTCGTTTTTCCCAACTAAAACCCAAGCACCTATTTCTTCCTAACCACTTTTCTTATTTGCCTGTCATTTTCTCTGAAGAGAATGAGCTCCATTTGGTTCAGAGACAGGCTGTGTATGTGAAATGAAGGTGTGGGGTCTTCCACCCCATTCTCACAGTTAACTGCCATCTGCGGAAGGGAAGGGTGTCCTTTTCATTAGTGGTGTAAGCCCCTAGCCCCTTATTGTTCTGATCGTCTTGCTTACTTTCCGCTGGACATGAATCATCTCGATGCTAAATACAACCTGAACAGCTCTTCTTCACATTCAGAAACAACTGCCTATTAAAGTACAGTGCCAGTGGAACCCCCACCAGTATCAAGGTCCTCAACAACGTGGTGTCTGGATTCTCCCTGAAGCCCTGTGCGCTTTCAGAAATTGGTAAGTAGAGGACTACTAATTCACTGTGATTGTTGTAGAGAGAATGAGAGTCCCTGGAACTCGTGAATGTTACCTTACTCAGAAAAGTTGTCTTTGTGCAACTAGGTTGAGGAATTTGAAATGGGGAGATTGTTCTGGATTACCTGTGCGAGCCCAATCTAATCTAGTCACCTGTGTCATTAGAAGAGAAAATGGGAAGCGGTAGGGTCAGAGTTAGAGATGTGACACCCCCGGCTTTAAAGGCAGAGGAGGAACACAGGAGGCCTCTAGAAGCTGGAAAGAATGAGGAAACAGATTCTCCTATGGAGCATCCCAAGGGAAAAAAACCCTGATGACATCTTGATTTCAGTCCAGAAAGACCCATTTCAGACTTCCAGTCTCTAGGACTAAGATAATAAGTGGTCTTGTTTTCAGCCTCTAAGTTTGTGATCATGCTCCTATAACAGCTGTAGCAGGAAACTAGTACAGCGATAGTGTAGAGGAAACTGCAGGGTCATTTCTTATGATGTCTGTATCCAGTGAAATGATTCTACATAACAGATCAACGAAACCCTGCTGTTCCAGACATGCCGGCAATTTCAATTGAACTAACCAGACAATTGCCATGAGGTTTCATGTTATTTAGCACAGTATTATTAATAATGAGATGTTCTGAATACAAGTCAGTTCTGCACAGTACTGAGTGCCAGCTCTGTGCCAAGGGCTGCATTGGGTGCTGGGCACAGACCTCTCTGGGGAGATTAGGAAGTCAGAAACAATGACTCACTCCCTTATTTGTCTGTTCTTTCCCCAAGCACATCTCCATGGCGTGTGCCAGGTTGTTGATTCAAATCTACTGATTATCTAATGTTAATATTTATGTTTTTCTGGGACAGTTTTTGAAGGTATGGACTATAGGAGGTAGGACTCTATTCAGATGTATTGTCTTCTGTAGCACTTGTCTTAGTACATTTTCTGTTACTATAACAGAATGCCTGAGACTGAGTAATTTATATTTAAAAAGAGGTTTATTTAGCTTATGGTTCTGGGGGCTGGGAAGATCCAAATTGGGTGGCTGCATCTAGCAAGTACCTAATGCTGTGTGATAACTTGGTGACAGGCAAGCAGGCACGCATGGAAGCCTCAGGCTTTTCCCACTGGTGTCCACAGCCTGAAAGAGCACCTCATATATCTACTCTCCACCTGTTCTGTGCTTGCATTCTTGTTGAATGATTTCTTGAGGCCACGTACACATCGGTCTTCTCATGACCAGGACAGTGCATGACTGCCATCTGCTTTGCTAAGACTACCACCTGTGTTCATGCCAGTGTTTCAAAGGCATGTTTAATACCTTTATTCTTAGCTGTGAGGAGCTCTCTTTCTTTCCAGAAAGTTCCATGAGCTTGTTCTATGATGGAAGTATATTTTGAGTCAGTATAAATGTTCTTTAAGTCTCAGAGATTTTGTCAGAGCAATTAGCTGGGATTTCAATGCCAATTCCCAGTGGCAAAGCCTCAGCCACAGCCTGTCCAGCTGTCTGCTGGCCATTGTCCATGAAGCTGCTCCCATCGGTGAAGAGGTCCCACCCAGCTCTGTGCTCGGCCGACACAGCAAACCCCCCTGCTGGATGGAACAGTCTCCAAGTTCTCTGAGCAGTCATGTTGCACTGGCCCATTGTCATCTGGATTTAAGATAGACACAGTTTTAAGGCTGACATTTGGACTGTCTGTTACCATGGACTGGTATCTCCACCTCCTCCAAGCACTCAGCTAGTAGCCATCCTGTTTCAGTAGGACCAGGACTTGGTGAGGAAGAAACACGGTAATGGGCCATCCTAGAGTAAGCTTTTCTTATAGCAAATCGTAACGGCAGTCATCTCCCAAAGGCCGGGGGCAGCCTTCTCCTATGTGGGCAAGCTGTTTTGACAGTACACTACAGTTATCAGCATGTCTCCCAGTGTCTGTGAGAGAACTTTACGGACTGCACCTTATTTCTCGTGCACACAGAATCTCACCTCCTTTTCCAGGCAGGCAGGCTGAAGGCAGGGGATGTCATGGGGTTTCGTTTGAAATTCTCAAAAGCCGTTTGGAATTCTGGGGTCTAAATCAAAGGTTCTATTTCTGTTACTTTTCTCATTCAGGATTTTAACAACCAGTCAAAAATGAGGGATTTGGATATGACATTTTCAGGAATCCATGTAACTGTCCCTGGTTTCCCACTTCTCTAAGGCCCAAGACAGTCTGCTTCTAATCTGAGACCTCGGATGCTTTGGCTAATCTGGAATCCTAGTTTGATAACTTCTTGTTCACAAATCCGAGCCTTTTCAGTGAGCACCGCATATCCCCACAAGGCGAGGTGCTTCAGTACAGCACTAGCGTTTGAAAGGCAGGGTCTGCAGCTGGGGCTAGCTGCAAGCAGGTCATCCACACGCAGCAAAGAAACCCTGGATCCAGGAGAACCCTTGCAGGTCTTTTGCTAGACTCTCATTAAACAGAGTGGGAGAGACTTTAAATCCTTAAGGTAGGGCATTCCTACAATACTGGGTGGTTCCTTTTAGGAAGATCCTGCCACTTAAAGCAAACAGTATTGGGACTTTTTTCAGCACTCAGTGGGAAGAAGAACACATCCTGTGAACCAGCACTGTGACTCAGTGTCAGCTGAATGTGACACTCCTGGTGTCACATTCAGCAGGGAGTATGGTTTAGTACTGTGGCTAACTATACCGAACAGTGTTATTTACTTGCAGCCCTGAGTCTTGCACAAATCAGTACTCATAAGTGTGAGGACTTTTTAACAAGAAGGATTGGATGGAGTATTGTAGGGGATCTGGCAAAATTGATTCAATCTGTGTCCAGAAGAGGCTGGATGATTATCTATGCCTTTCTCTTAAGTGGGAGGGTCTTGTTTCTTCAGGGGCAAGTTACCTCCTCCTCAAGTAGACTCTTGGTTGGGATAGCACTGATCAACCTTCCCAGGGTCCCTATCCCCCCCTCCCCGCATAGCCTTCCTCACTTTTTAGCAGACCTCCAGCAAGGCAGACTCAGTTTCCTTATCCTGCATGGCAAGTGAAAGCTGGAACCAGAGGGTGTTTTCCGGTGGCATTTGCTTTTTAGGTGAGAGGGTTATTTCAGCATTTAATTTACACAACAATCTCACCCCAGGAGAGGGATTGGACAATCTGGCAGGTACAAAAAGCTATGCCCTAATCTTTGTTCTTCCAGTTTGCATTCAAAGGGTTGGAGGAAAGGATGTCATTGAGGCTGACTTGCCCCTCTTATCCTCATCACAACATCAACTTTGAGTGAGTTCCCCACTGTCAGTTGTACCTTCTATCTGCAAGCATGCTGATTTTCAATGAAGGGTGGCCCTTCCCATCCTTTTCTTTGGCCTTCTTTGAGGATTCCTTTGCAAGGGCTACCAGTAAAACATATTGAATTCAATTTTGTTCCTCCCAGGAGCATTATACGCATTAGAAGGACTGTCAACCGGTGGTGAGGAGATTACATCAATTGCCCCCTCCACCTGCTGAAGCTTTCTCCTTGTGCAGTTTCTGCTTATATCTGGAGCTTGCTGTTAGGTGAGGGTCTTATTGACTGTATGGAGGTTTTCAGGGGCCTCTCTTTGCAGAAAAACCAACAGGGTCAAGAGTCAGGTGACTGCATATGTGGGGACTATAGGAGGCACTTGTAACTAGTTACTAAGTGATGTGGACAGCAGGCAGGGCTCCACCCAAAAGGGTCCAAAAGTACGCAGCAGTGGGGGTAGGGGGCAGTGAGGTTTCGCTTTTCCCTCCCTCTCGGTGTAGCTGTGTCAGCCTCGGTTGACAGCCAGGACCAGGAGGGCTTTGTCCCAGAAACTGGGACCAGACAGGCAACTTCTCCTATGGCTACCTGGGTGTGGTCCCTGCTGTCTGTGGTACAGCTGCAGCTTAGCCTGGCAGCACGTGGCTTTCGCCTGTCTTCTTTCTTTTCTTTTTTAGCTGGACCTTAGGACCCTGGGCTGGTTGAAGAGGCTTCCGGGTATTTTTTGTTTGATTTTGGGGGGTGTTTTCCTTACTCTGGTTGAAGGTTTTCAAGCTGTGGCTAAGGTTGAACTCCTGACAGTTGGTTCCCCTCTGCATTTACATCGGTGGGATGCTGTCACAGCAAGAATTGCTCTGCTCCCATGATGGGAGGACCCTAGCTGATGAGATGTCCTTCTGGATCTTAAAAGGGGAAAACTCGTCCATCCCCGGGTCATAAACCAGCAGCATTTACACCCACCACCAAGTCCTCTTTGGCTGTCCACCCTCTCTCCCCCTGCCCACCACTACAGGCAAGGGAGGCTGGCAGGTGGGGCAGAGGCAGAGTCACACATTTCTCCAGGCCCCAGGCAGCTTCCTGGGATTTTTCTCCAACCCAGGGCTGGCATCCCCAGCCCACAGCTGGGCCAGCTGAGAGCAGTGTTGGGCCATTGGCACTGGCTTGAAAGGATTTAAATCTTTTGCAATTTTTTTCTTGTGTCTTCCCACCTTGCACACCAGAGGCAATGCCTTTCTCTGTACCATGAACTAAGCTCCTGGCCTTTCAGACACTTGTCATGTCGCTATGTAAATGCCCGCACATACAGAATCTCCTCCATCTATTTGACCTCTAACAGACCAACTCCAGATGCAAGATCATTATCATAATCCACAATACCAGTCAATGTTCAGATTGGGTCACTGTAAAACATGTGTTTTTCCTTATTCATAGGCTTATATTTATATGTGGTCCATTCAGTTGAGAGCTTTCCCAAGAGGCTCCCCAGTGGGATAACAGCATTGCTCATGTCTTAATGGGTCAACAACAGATGAAAAACAAAAACACTAAGACCGACAACCAGAGGGAATCCCCAAAACCAGGGCAGGCAATGGGAATCTTTAAAGCAGACCAGATTGGGGGGAAAATCTCCTAGTTTCCTACTCCAACTTAAAGGTTGACTATTACACCAGTGGCTGCATGATGTCCCCAAGAAGAGGGATCAGATGTTTTTACAAAGGGGATCAGGTATGCAGAGTCAAGGGTCTTGGCTCTGCTCATAGGGAGGGCTTACTAGAGGACCCAGGTGTTGTGACTGTGTGTATTAAGTTTCATTTTCCTCAAAGTAGACCAACTGGTGGAGCAACCCACACCATTCAGGAGGGGTGAGCAGGAGCTCCCTGGAACAAAAGAAACCTGGGTAGCCACTGGGAAAGTCCTTTACTCACAGGAACAGCTCCTCTGGTTCAGCCAGGGGCAAACTCACCCCATCTCCTAATTCTCCAGCAGTGGGCTCTGAACAAGCTCACCAGCCCCAGAAAGGGAGGCACTCGAAATGCCAGACCTGCAAGGAGGGGGGTGCTCTTGGGTACCATCCAGTGTTCCAAATCTCATACCAAAAGCTCCATCCTTGTCCCTGAAGCTGATCTAATAATGAGGACAAGGTTTTGAGAAAGAAAAAATCTTGCTTTGCTAACAAAGGAGAAACACGGGGGACTCCTGTCCCAGAGGTTATGATTCTGTCAGGGGGAATAGTGGGGTTTTCAAGAGGGGCCACAGAAATTATACTCTAGCTCTGCTCTATTTGTGTCCTGGAGAGAGAGCCATTTCTGGCACCTACTGGTGCTGGCCCTTAAGTCTGGATTTCTTCATTCCTGTGATCCATGATCCAAAGGACAGATAACTCAGTCGAGAATGGGAGGAAGGTTAATCTTGTTTCTCTGTGATTAGGGATGGGGAGCGAGAGAAGAAGAAGGGTATAAAACCCAACAGGTCAGTTTTAAACCAAGCAGCAGTGGCAGAGGATCAAGGGTTGCATTCAGAGCGTGAAGCGGATCCTGATACAAGATCATGTTCACTTCTGTGTTCCACATTTTGGGTGCAGCCACAGAAAGCTGAAACACTTCAGAAAAGGACAACTGGGCTGGTAAAATAACTAGAAGGAATGGACACTTTGGAATGATTAAAGGATCATTGAAGGATCTTGAAAATGAGTCTAGATGACTATCTTAATTTTGAGTGGCTCTTTTGTTTTTTAACCATTTTTTTTAAAAGCTGTCATTCGAAAAGGGATTAGTCTATGTGGTCTCATAGACTAATAAAGAAGAAAACAAAAAGAAATAACCCCAACATCTGTAATGGTCCAGAAAATAAATGGGTATAGTCATGAAGGGTGAGTTCCTTCTCACTGTGAATGTCTGCGTGAAGTTGCTGAGCAACCTGTCCTGCTGCTCTTGTGAGGATGCTGTTGTAGGTCAACATCAGTGACCAGCTTCAAGGGTCTGTGCATATTTTTTTAAAGAGAGAGAAACAGTAAGAGAGAGAGAAAGATCAATTTTATTTAGTTTTTCACGTAGCTGCTGTTGCTCTGACACTTAGTTGTGTACGTGGTGCTGGGGTTCAAACTCAGGTCCTCATGCTTGCCAGGCAAGCCCCACAACCATGGAACCATAGCTCCAGACACATATTTTTTTTTGTTTAATTTAGTTAGTTGAGATCTAATTTCCTAGACTCCATATGAAATATGTTCATTTAAAATATGACTCTTTTTCTTTCCCATAATTGCTATCATTATTTTTTAAACTTCCATAATTTTAAAAGAATTTGCTATCAAATTGAGTAAATAATATAAATATAAGAAAAAATGGAATGGAGAAATAAAATTATGTAAAGAGAGCAAAAGTGAATTTCTTTCTGTTCTAATTTCAAAGGGTAAATGGCATTTTTGCTAGCAGCCTAGAATTTTGTTAATCTCTCATTATTAAAATATTTTTCATTATATTCAAGAGCATATAAAACCTCATGTTCCTGAGATCTGACTCAAGATCAGGGTGATATTAAGCGAACAAGAACACATTCTGAATAACTTAACCATTTTGTGTTGATGGAAGTGGAGCCAGGAGGCTGGAAGTGCAGGCTGAGTTATTTTACGTCTCTGATATAGAAATTTGTCTCTTATCAAAGTTAGAAGAGTTTTGCCTTCTTCTAAATGCCAATCAATCAATTTGGGGATATTTTATGGGCCAATTTTCCATTTAGGATGTTAGTGCAACAAATAATGAATCGTCATAACGTCCTTGGTTATGATGACAAAGAATCAGCACACTTAGCCCTCGTCTTTGGCTGAGGGATGTCTGTGCTCTGTGAGTTCTCAGGTTGCCACATGGACCTGTTCCAGCACCTTGCGTTTTCGGATGTGGATGTCACCAGAGCCTTCACTCCAGATGCCCAAGTGTGTCGGACCATCTGCACCTACCATCCCAACTGCCTGTTCTTCACTTTCCACACCAACGCATGGAATGTAGAATCGCAGAGGCGAGTATGAAGTGGGAGCAGCCTACTGTCCTGACATCACCTCCAGAGCTGGAGTCTTGAGAAAGTTTTGTTTATATTCCTCAAAATACTACATCCTGCAATTTAAGCAGGCATTTTTCGGTCAGGAGCAGATGGATTGAGAGATTGGTAGACTTCTCCACATCCCTTCTGTTATGTAAAACAAATGCACCATTGAAAATGAAACCTCAGGAAAGGAAGGGCTGCCTTTCTTCTGGGTCTTAATGTCTTGTATGAGCTGGGGGTAAAAGCTACTGACTGCTGTCTGCATTTTAAGCCTCCCTCTTTTCCATTCTAGAAATTAGAGCCCTGTTCAACCTGATCAAGATTCTGGTCTGACCTCTTTACTCTTACATAACCCACTCTTTTCTTTATACACACAGGAGTAATAGAAGAGTAAACCATTCTTTGATGCTTTGGGGGGTTTTATTTTTCCAAATAGAAAATGGAATTTAATTATGCTCTTTTCAGATTTTCTGTGCCTATTAATTTTCACCACAGGGAAAGGTGGCTTGATTTACATTGGATCGCTATAATTTACTAGAGTCCTGTGGTCTGGATTTACTTTGAAGGGTTTTTCAAAAGAATAAAATTTACAGAGCTGCTGTTTTGATGTGAGCAGCTTTTGAACTTGCCTGATGCCATTAACCCATTTTGTGCCTTCATCCCAGACGTGGAACACTTATAAAAACTTGAATATGGTGCACAAAGTACAATATCATAATATAATGATGATTTAACTATATTGCAATATAATAATGTTAATATTAATTACTTTAATAATATAAACTCTGGACTTTGATTTCAGCCTATTTTAATACACCCTTGTTACTTTCATTGAAATTTTCCAGAATTGAAAACTTGAGACTTAATGGATTAATGCAGATTTCTTTCTCTCTCTTCCATTTGTCTTTAAACAGAAATCTTTGTCTCCTTAAGACTTCTGAAAGTGGGACGCCGAGTTCCCTTACTCTTCAAGAGAACACTATATCTGGACATAGCCTTTCATCCTGCAGAAAAACTCTGCCAGGTAATAGAATTCACTGATCATAGTACCCGTGACAATTTGTATGACTTTCTAAAACATAATAGTGATGAAAGAGTCCTCAGGACTCCAGAAATTGTGCCAGCGTGGTCTGTTGCCTTTCTCAGTTTTTATCTTTTTGTGTTGATACTTGACACAGAGCCCTGCCACAGCAAAATTTACTCTGGAGTTGACTTTAGAGGGGAAGAATTGGAAGTGACCTTCGTGCAAGGAGCCACTGCTTGCCAAGAGACGTGCACAGAGACAGTTCGCTGTCAGTTTTTTACTTACTCTTTACTCCCCGTCGACTGTAAGGGAGAGAAGTAAGGGAACTTTACTTGCTGATTGGCAGGATCATTGCATATTATTCTATGAAGATTTAATTTTAACTGTTCGTTTGATGCAGGTGTAAGTGTTCCTTAAGATTATCTTCAGATGGTTCCCCAACCATGATCACTTATGGGACAAAAGGGAGATCTGGTTATTCTTTAAGATTGTGTAAAGCAGGAGACAGCTCTGGTGAGTAGGGGTCACCTTGTCAGGGAGGTAAAGGGGTGCCCGTGTTGTTTTGATTGCTTGCTCTGTCTTACATAACAGAATTATGCATCTAGCTTTCCTTGGCTGACAGGGACACTTATTTACTTCTAATCCAAAACTTTTTAGTTTGCACCAAAACAAACCCACGCATCGTGGGAGGAACAAACTCTTCTTTGGGAGAGTGGCCCTGGCAGGTCAGCCTGCAAGTGAAGCTGACCACACAGAGCCACCTGTGTGGAGGGTCAATCATTGGAAACCAATGGATCCTTACTGCTGCCCATTGCTTCGATGGGTAAGTTCTGAATGTGTCTTAACTTGCCTGTTCATTTTAAAAAATATAGAATCAGTTTTTCTGTCATCACGTGACTTTATTAACTGATAATTATACTGTTGTCCAATTTTTTGAATTTTATTTAAAATTAAATTTTTAAATCTAAACTATATCTTTTATAATTTTTTGTATACAAGCTGGAAACAGTGATCACTTCCAAGATGACCACTATTTAAAAATCCTCCATCAATTGCATAAGCACTTCAATCTTGGATTACGATTCCCAGCAACAATTTTTAATTCTTTATTTTGTTGTATACATGGTAAAGGCTTCTGTTAACCTAATGTCTGATCTCACCCTTGATGAATGA
>PVKS010041555.1:0-15956 GCA_004027875.1 Aplodontia rufa
TATATACACATATATATAAATACATACATATCTATAAATATATACATATATACACACATATATAAATATATATAAATATATACATATATACATGCATATATAAATACATACATATCTATAAATATATACATATATACACATATATGTGTAATTATAAAAGGGGATTTATTAGATTGACTTCCACAGCCAGAAACTGGACAGTGCCACTGTGTCAGCCTGCAGGCTGGAGAGCTGCAGGAACCACCAGTCCAAGAAGCTGAAGCCTCGGCACGAGAGGGATCAGTGACGTAGCCCCAGTCCAGGACTGAAGGCCTGGAAACTCCCTGGAGAGTCACTGGGCAGTCTGCTTTGGAAGAGTGAAGGCGCTAGAGTCCGACGTCCTCGGATCTCAGAGGAGACCCAAGAACCTGCTCAAGAAGAATGGAGCTTAAGTCTGCGGCTGCTTCCTTGTTCTTCCAACCTTTTGTCCAATCTCAGCCTCCAACCTATGGGACTGTGCTGCCTACACTTAGGGTGGGTCTCCACTTCGGTTCACTGTCCCACAAGCCAGTCATTCCTAGAGACACCCTCACTGTCACACTCAGAAGCCTCTTTACCTCAGGCATCGCTTAATCCAATCAAGTTGACGATTCAGACTGACCGTCACACTCCCTCTTCCCATCTCTCAGCCTCCTTTGCTGGCTTCTTGCGCGTGCTCTGAAAGCGCATTCCTCAGGCCTGGGCACTGGCTTTCCTTTACCCCATATTCACCGTTTGCCTAGAAGCTCACATCCCCATGGCTTGATGTGTGGCCTCTGCACCGAGTCCCCCAAAAGTGTATCAGAGCCCAGGCTTCCCCTTTGAGTTCCAAACTCACCATTCCGACTCCAGCATGTTCACGTGAATACCTCTGGGAGATCTTAATTTAACGTGTTCAAAGCTAAATATTAGCTTTCTTCTCATTCCCTGTCTAGCCTTTGTTTCAGGAAACTACCGAGCTGAAGGTCTGAGGGTCACCCCCCAACTGAAGAATCAACAAGTCCTGGTCATTTAACTCCAGACACAGCCCACATCTCACTCTGCTGGTGACTGGAGTCTGATCTGATCACAAGCCCACTCCTAAGTGGAATTCCTGCCTCTCTTCTCAGCCCATCTCCCAACACACAGCTGCCAGTGTCCTTCTGTAAATCACGAATCAGATCTGGTCCTTCTCTCACCGAACCTCAGATAAGCTCCTCACTCATCGTCATGTCTGTGGCACCCTGCCAGATCTAGTCTCTGTGTCCTCCCACTCCCCTGCTCCATCCTGCCCCCTGAGCCTTTGCACGTGCCCTGCCTTCTGCCAAAATACCCTCCCCTCCATCTGCACGGCTCCAGCTTCTCTGAAGCATTTGCAGAAGCGTAAACGTGTCCTCTTAGAAAGTACTTTCCCTGAGTGGCTGGCCTAGAGTAGTTTTCAGTTCCTGTTCTCATTCCTTCATCGCTTTTGCAGCAATTTGTGATTCCATTATGCATTTCATCATTGACATGCTTTCATCTCACTGCCCCTACGTAATTCTAGCATTCATAATTGCAGAAACCACATCTTCCTTACATACCCTGGTATCCTCAGAGTCAAATACATGTGAACACCATTTGCACTTACAAAAATTACGCGTGTATTAATCAGGGTAGGCAAGGCTGCAGTAATAAATAGACCCAGAACAGGTCTTATTCACGCCGCCATCCACAGCACATTCCTGGTTAGTAGGTGCTTCTTGTGCACCAAAGATCCCCCATGTGCACCAAAGCTCCTTCCGTTCCAGGACTCCAAAATTCTAGATTCAGCTGGCAGGGAGAGAAAAAAAGCACACAAAAAATCATTCATGTCTTCAAAGCTTTGGTCTCAAAATGGCACCCAATGTGCATTAGGCAGAAAGGGAGACTGGAAAGGGAATAGGCTTCCATGAAGCATACCCATCTCTGCCACAGTGAAGCCTGAGGACCCCTGAGCTAGGAGAAGGGTCTGATGGGACCTCAGCTTGGTTACTGACTACTTAAAAGAACCAGAGTACTTTACCCTGAGGGCCTCGGTTTATCAGTCACAGGAGAGGGTGCAGAGAGGCCTGTCTGTGCTCCTAGAGACAGCAGTCACCATCCGTCACATGGATTGGGGCAGCACTTCTTTGAAGTAGGCCCTTCAGATCTGTTGCCATGAAAGCCTCTCTCTGGCTGTCCCTTTGTAAAAATCTGTGACTGAAATTGTTGACATGTTGTATCAATTTTAAAGTTCTCCTTTGCTCCTAAATATTTGAGCTGTCACTTGCTATTGCCTCTCCTTATTTTACATCCACATCTTTCCTGGTTGGAATTTTAAATACAGGTAATTGGAGCGGCATCTTGTAGCTGGTGATAAGTGGAGATCCTGTCCATCTGTTGGCAAAGAAGGTGGTGACTGTTCACCTCTCCATTGTATCTGCCGCCTGTAATTTGGGTTGCAGACGGCACCATCTGTTTCCAAAATCCACTTATCTGCAGTCGAGCAAGAGGGTAATAACCTTGCTGGCCAGGATTCAATCCGCCCTTCTCTCTGGCCAGCCGCCGTCCTCCCCATCCCATCTGCACAAAAGGCTCAGGACACAGGGCTGGGAGCCCTGGCAGCTCAGTCAGGATGGCCCTACCTGCTTCCCACAAGGAGGATGGGTCCTGCACCCAATGGAACCCACAAGTCCAGGAAGGAAAGAGGCTGTGAAAGGCCCCTGAACCTGATGAATATGAAGATGTTTCTGTTGCCTGGGAAACGGCTCCCTTTGTGTCCTGGGACCAGCACAGAAGTATTCTATAAATTTTCCTCTCGATGATCCTCTCATCTTGGCGATGTGCAGCATATCAGGAAAACTCTGACATTTAATAAAACTTGGAGAGCAATCCACTAAATCTGATTAACCCTTTTAGTATTAACTGTCACTTCCTGACATCCAAAGCAATGCTAAAAGCTTTAAGCAGGAGTTCAACTCACTTCAAAAGGTGGGACACTATCTTGGCAACAGGGCCCCTCCCCTCCCTTTCCAGCTCACATGGGGAGGAAATGGGGTTTAAACAATCTGGTGTATACTTAGCAAACCGGGAAAAACTGGGAGGTGAGACAGCTGGTTAACAGTCATGCCAAAAAAGGTTTGGGGAGAACCAAGCCCCATCTATTATTTAGCCGAATCATCTGCAAGCAACGGTTATATATGGGAGGATCATTTGAGAGATGAATTTCATAGCTGACATTTGTGTGACAGTCATCTCGTTCTCAACTGTAACATGGCTAGGAACTGGGGATCCTTATATCTTCTAAATCCAGAGTTGCCACTTTATCAACATCCTGTTTCACATGCTCAATTCAAAAATATATAATAAAAAACTCCATTAGTGTGGACATAAATTTTCAGGGGTTGTTTCCCCAAATTGCTAGCTACCAATGTCTCTATCCAATTTAGAGATGTTATCCTAGAAAATTAACCTGAGCATAACTACTTGAACATCCGAATTATATCTGTGCTATTTGTACGTGTCTTGAACCCTAATAGGAGAGGAGTCTAACTCACGGGTGGGGAACAGTAATCAGAGCTGGAGAGGATCTGGGGGAACTCAGCAGAAGGACATCAGCCACAGAGGTCAGAGCAGGTACCTTGAGGGCAGGGGTGCTCTGCGGGCAAGGCTGCCCTCCCACCCCTCGTGCCCACAGCAGGCATGGCTAATCGATTGTGGCTAATCTTTGTGTGATTTGGGATGGGTGGCCTCAGAACTTCTCCAGCATAGTCCCCCTGATGGACATTGCTGTGAGTACAGTTGACCCCTGTGCCTCCCTGGAGTGCACCATCAGTGGTGGGAAGCAAGAGACTTCCAGGGACCCACATCTGCTCAAATTCTCCACCTTGGCTCTTCTGAGCCAGGCCAGGAGTAACAAAGATAGATCAAAATCCTTGGGAACCAAGTGCCTGAGAGATTGTTGTGGTTGCTCTGGGAAATTGTGACTTCCTGATGTCATGCTGGTGAAGGTTAGGATATGACTCTGTCCTGGTGAGAGGTGGGGCACGTGGGCCATGCCCCTTAAGACAGAGCAATTCCAAGAAGCACGGAGACCGGGATTGTGCCTGGGAGGGGCATCTCCACTGTCATCCTGTTGTTTGGTTGGGATACAGCATGCTCAGGGTAGAAACTGGACCTGCAGAGGAGGAACAAGATGGAGTGTGTTGAGCTTGGACAGCCAGCACTGTCCCAGGAAGTAAGGAGTTCATGTCCTGAAGGGACTAGAGGCCAGACACCACCAGAGTGAAAGGGTAATAGCCCATGAGGTTGGCAGGTGGTCATCTCCAGAGCAGAAGTCTCTGGGAAAGGGCAGATGACTGGTTCACCCCACGAATGGCTTCCGGGGCCCACACAGGAGTGCTGCACTCCAAACAGAAAACCCTGTGTTCTGCCTTGTGGGGCTTCCAGTCCCCTAGAGGAAAGACATGTTCCTCACCCAACCCCCATGGCAGGGCAGGTCACAGGGCTACAATCACTCACATGTAATGATATTGACATGCTCCTGTGATGGCCTCCTACTGCTGCTCTAACCAATTGCCACAAAACCTGTGGCTTAAACACCACTCAAATTTATCACCTTACAATTCTGGATGTAGGGAGTCCAAAATGAGCCTTAATCCAGCTAAAATTAAGGGCAGGCCACGTTCCTCCGGAGGCTCTGGGACAGAGCCTCCTCTCCTTCTCTAGCCCTGCCGGGACTCAACTTCCTTGACCCACCACTCATCTGGGAGGCTCAGCATCCCCACCACGGTTCCTGTTGCCACAGCTCCTATGTCTAATTCTGACCCTCCTGCCATGCTCCTGCGAGGGAGGCACTGTGACGCTGGGCCACCCAGATGATCCAGGGTCATCTCCCCGTCTCACGATTTCTAACAATACACCTACAAACTCCTCTTTCCCACATGAGATCAATTTGCTGGCTCCAGGGATCAGAATGTGGCCCTTCCAGGCCTTCACTCAGCTTATAATGGTGACCACCTGTTCTTCCTTCAAATTTCTCCCCTGGCCTCCACCACTGCAGCAGCAGATGGGCTTCCTCAGTGACCCTGCTCCCCTGGAGTGGCCGTGAGAAGATGAGAGGCGCAGGAGCCCACGCTGCTCCTGAAAGCCCTGGCCTCTGACTGCTGGCGCCAGGCTCTGGAGAAAAGAGGTTGATTTGAATCCCAAAAACCTTCATTTGGAAACCCAAAGCTGAAGTCTGAAGGATGAGGGCAAATAAAGCTAATCCATGTATAATAGATTAGAAAGAGAGAACTCTTGTTTCCGTCCAAAGGGGGATAAAGCTTCGCCAGCTGGTTACAGGACAGAGACCAGAGGAGACCTGCAGGAGTTCAGAAATAGTGGTTCCTGCAGCCCTGGCTCCTGCTGAGGTCATCGCTCAGAACAAGGGTGGGGAGTGAGCTGTAGGTCACCATGGGGCTGGAGGCTGCTCCCATGCCCCTTCCTCAGTCAGCGAGGGGCTGGGATGCCCTCCTTTCCCTCAAGGTGGAAGCAGAAAGCCTGAGAAGGGGCAGAGAGGGGGCAAAGAAGGGGCCAGCCTTCAGAGCCTGCACATGGACGGGGATCACAGGGACGAGCCATGTGCAGAGGGGACTGTGCAGGGGGACGACACAGCCACCAGGCCCAGGAGCTGCCCTCACCCTGGTGTGGCCTTTACACCACAAACCCGAAGAACAGAAGACCCAGAAGAAGTGAGGCACGGGTTTGCTGAAGTGTCAACCCCATTTGACCGCTAGAGCAGGAAGCCCTGGGGGTGACCCTTACTGGGGTTCAGGGAGAACAGGGCACGGTTCACTTATCGTTTTCTCCAAATGGAAATAGCCCCTTGCTTGTTGTTTTTAGCACTTCTAAAATACATTATTGCAATATAGTTACACACAATGGTGGGTCCATCTATCCTTTTCATGAATGTACACAACCTGGTTTCCTCTCTCTCAATCCCCTTTCCCCTTCCTCTACCCTGTGGGTCTTCCTTCCATTTCTCTATTCACTTTTAATTGGTGCACTATAATTGTATATCAAGCTGGAATGAACTGTGATATAGTTGGACACGGACTTTGGCCAACTTCCTTCCTCAGTCTTCCCCTCTCCCCTCCTGCTTCTTCTTCATCCCCGACTTCTATTCTGCTGATCTTCCTTCTTTTTCTTGAGATCGTTTTTCTTCATTTCTTTTCTCAATCTTTAACCTATGAGAGAAAACATTTGACTCTTGACTTTCTGAGTCTGGCTTGCTTCATTTAGCATGATGCTTTCATTTCCAGCCACCTAACAGCTAATGAGACCCTACTTGTTTTTAAAAGCATTAACCTTTTGACAAAACAAGTCTATCTGTCTTGAAAAACATCCTTTGTCCTAGATTTTTCTGATTGTTTCCTTGAGCTGTTGAGTAATTTTTTCTTTAGCCACAGATTACTAAGCTTTTATAAATCATGTTATTAAGATGTACATTTTTTATAATTTTTACAATTTGTATTAAATTATATGGTGGATTCAAATTCACCTTGACCCAGGCAATTGCGCTGTTACATACGTCATCTTATGGGGTCCCCACAACAACGTGGCAAAGGATGTCCTGGTGCTTTAACAATGTCTACTTTGCAAATGGCCCTTGATCAGTCACCTTCTCAGTGCCACAGAGAGATGGCTGCACGGGATCTTAACTGTGTCCTGTCCCCAAAGCCCAAGCACACCATGAGAGTCATGCCCATGTCACCCCCTGGAACACAGGCTCTTTGGGGGTGAAGCCGTAACTCAGCACCTCTAAACTCCCAACATGGGCACAGCTCCTCTGCCTCCATAGGGGCCTGAGCATTAACACTGGGTGAACACCCTCAGCCAGACCTGAAGTGATTACAGCTCCCAGGACATAGCTGTAGAATGAGTGAGTGAATCAAGGGCCATCTGTGGCCATTAACTCAGCCCAAGAGATTTGAAGCTCATTAAATTCCAAGACGTGGGCGAGGGCAACGAGCAGGACTGGTTCTCACACTGGGTTATAGGAGGTTGTCCCTGTAGAGCACTCGCGCACCTTGTGAAAGTCAGCAGAGACATGGCTACAATCTTAAACCCCTTTGTGATATCACACACAGCTCTCTCAAGCAGTAAAGCGCAAGGGAAGATCAGAGGGTCCTAAAACCTTGTTCCCATATTCCTAAGGCACATTTTCCTCCCACTGTCCCAGCAACCTTGGCTCCTGAGAAGATGACTTGAAAGAAGGGACTGGAGCCAGCCCTTTCTATAACTGCAACATTTGCCAAAGGAGTGTCAAGGAAGTAAGCCTCTTCCTTATCTCCCCCGAGAAGAGAGGTAGTGCACCCACACAAACCATGAGCTGGCAGCTAGTGGGGTTTCAGGGGCCCGCAGTGTGGCTACTCTCAGCTCAGATGGCTCAGAGCAGTGACTCCACAGGGCTCAGAATTAAAGATAGACATGCGCAACAAACTGTGCATTTTATGCACATTTAAATATTTTAAGTGTCTGTTTTCTCCAGAGAATACTAAAAAGAGGGGGGAAGTGCAAAAGCCCCCCCACCCCAGGTTCTTTGATCACTATTTCTGTAGCAGGCTCCTGTAAGGAAAAGTTCTTTTTTTTTTTTTTTTTTTACTTTTTTTTTTTTTTAAGAGAGAGGGACAGTGACAGAGACAGAGAAAGAGAGAAACAACTTTATTGAGTTTTTCACATGGCCTCCGTTGCTCCAACACTCAGTTATGTACGTGGTGCTGAGGTTTGAACCCGGGTCCTTGTGCTTGCCAGGCAAGCGCTGAAACCGCTGAGCCACCACTCCAGCCCAGGAAAAGTTCTTGATACCTGAAACACTGATCTTTTCCAGCAAAAACCTGTAGGGTCTGCCCAGTACAGGTGCTTGGGTGCTTGTTAAAACCGGGTTGAATAATGAAGCTTTCTGGGAGAAATTTAACTATAAAAGAATGACTTAGCATGAATTGAAGTAGCCCTCACCATTTTATCTACTTTGCTTGGTTTTCAAAGGAACAATCTAGACCCATGGTGGACCCCACCCCACCATATGCAATCCCTCCTTGATAACTCAACATGCTCCGTCGGCATTCCCATAGCCACTGAGTGTGTGCTGCTAAGAGTCTCAGATTTCTGGTCTTTGCTCCTTCAGATTCTGATTCAGCAGACCTGGGATTTTGCTCCATAATCTTATCTTTTAAATACTTTTTGGGGTGATTCTGAGCTTCACCCTGTTTGGGAATCAGAAATGTCTAATCATTCAAAGCCAACAGCAGGGGGAGGCTACCTGGAAAGAGGATTAATTCACTGCAAGGTGAAATGGTGGATGACCTCCGTTCTCAGCATCTCCTGGCAGCTGCTCATGAGGACCACTAGGGAGCTTTTTATCACCGTGATGTTTCGCCCTCCTCCCCACCCCTGAAATCAGAATCCCTGTGGTGAGGCATGGGCATTGTTAATTTTTTAGAGCCTCCCCAGAAGATTCTAGAGCAGCCAAAGTTGAGGTGAGTTAAATAAAACTGTCTTCAAACTCACGTCAGTTCAGTCACCTTTTGCTGACTTATGAGGTCAGCCTAGGGAAAATAAAAAATCCTCCTTCTTGCTAATTACTTAATAATGCTCTATTCCTTACAAATGACACCGTGTGCAATAGTCTGAATTAGTAAGGCTGAGCTTACGATGCCTTTTTGCAGATAAAGTGATGCTCCAAAGGTAAGGGCATGCCTGGCTGGCACAGTTGCCAGGGTGTCTCCAGCGTGTGGCCACAGTGCAGTTCCCAGGCGCAGGTTTGCTGCTGCACCGCGAGGCCTGCAGACTTGGAGGGGTGCACTTCTGAGTTCCATCCAGACGGGTTCAAGGTTTTTTGAGCATTGCTTTTTAAAGATCCATGTGTCTCTGAGCCTACCTTTGAGTGGCAGGTGGCTTTTTAGGCAGGGATGAGGATCAGCATGACCACATACTGTTGGAGAAGACAGACAGCCAAGAGGGACTGATTTTCTGGGATGCTCATAATTTACATCTTATTAAAATATGTGTGAAGAGAAAAAACCTTCAAAGACAAGCATTTAAGGGAATCAAAAGTTTGCAGGGAAATGGATAAATGACTCAGGGAAGAGAAAGCAAAAACAAGATAACATAATATATATATTTAGGATCAGACTTTCTAATTTACTGCAATCTGTGATTCTCTGAAACCAACTATATTGGGTATAATTATTTCAGTCTAAATAATTTTGCAGACTTGCAGCATAATAACTCAGGATCACAAATAAGAATCAACTCCACCGTGCTCACAACACAGCAGTAATTATGTTCTTGAGTCAGTACATCTCCTTACAGCTTGGTGCAAAGTAATTATGTTTTTTCTTGGTGCAAAGCATATTAACCTGTGGAAATTACAAACCATGAAGTACAAGAAAAAGTCTGTTTCTAATGGGAAAATATCACATTGGGCCTACTGAAAATTCCAATCTAAATGAATTGGCTGGTACATGAGACCTCCCTGGTAGAAACTTTCAGTCCCTCATGAGGTCATTGGCTTCCTACATGGAAGAATTTTCACTGGCCAGGTATGAATACAGGTGCCTATGGACCCCATTGAGAAGGAATGTGCAGTCTACATTAGAGAGTGCGGCAGGTCTTGAAATCAACCCCAACGGATAGCTGTGGCTTTAGTCGTTCATTTTCAGCCTATACACTCTCTTTGATGAACACACCATAATTTGTTTATCAATTAATGGCTGCCTCTGGGCGTGGTGGGCTTTGGGTGGATTTGATGGACCTGGCTGGAGAAGTACTGGCAGATCTCTACTGTATTCATGATGCTTTCCTTGCTTAGCCAGATAGCAAATGTGCAGTATTTGTTCTTATTCAACATATATTCTATTCATCTGAAATAATTTATATTTATTTCTTTTCAAAAAAGAAAAAAATTACAATTCAGAGAAGTTGGTAGGGGAGCATATTTTTAGATTTTTCCAGAATTTCCACATAATAGCCACTATGTAGCAAATCTAAACCCAGGGACAATATTTGCAACAAAGCTAAGTATCCCCACAATTCCCCAAGGCAAGAAGGTAGAGAAAACTCTCCAGCAGCCGCCAGACTTTCGGGGTGAGTGTGAGAGAAAGCACCAGGAGGCCCCAGCATGCAGCATTCCAAGCCAAGAAGGGCAGCCGACGCTAGCGAAGTCAAGCCCGTCCCATCGGCAGCACAAGGACCTGCGCCATGAAGGTTGGAAGTGTCTGAGGCTGTGTGGCCTCTGTGAACCACGGAAACTGATCCTCTGATCACCTGTCTAGCTGGGAGCTCCAGGCTGGGAGCATACTGTTCAAGTCACAACCAAAGCTGGGCAGGAGAGGGACCCAGTCAACAGAGGTAGAAGGTGAGATGTAATAGCAGGCTGGAGGGGGCAAGGAATCAGAGGTGAGGCAGCCATGGGAAGCCAAGAGGAGGGGTCTGGGCATCAGCAAGCCATGTCTGAACCAAGGCTCCTCCGAGGTCAGGAAAACCAAGTTCACTTACAAATGACATGGGGATGCTCTGAAGATCAAATCCCACTCAAAGTTACGATAAGGAAATAAGTGCCAGGGAGCAGAATCACTCTGGAGACCATGAAAACACTCAAAAAGACAGATTAAGAACCTGTCAAAATGTGTTAAACACATTAAGAAAACCACATAAGCACAGAAGCGGTACCTCAGCAGTTAAAGTGCTTGCCTGGCAGGCACCAGGACCCATGTTCAAAACCCAGCACCACATACACAACTCAGTGTTGGAGAAACAGAAACCAGATGAAAAATCAAGTAAAATTGATTCTCTTTCTCTCTCTTTCACTCTATCCCTCTTGCTTAAAAAAAAAAGAGAGAGAGAGAGAGAAGGAAGAAGAAAGAAAGCAACATAAGACAGAAAGTAAGAAACACAAATTAACATTAGAGAAACTCAGAATTAGGTAACAACTTGATTAAACAAGAAATAAAAATCTTTAAAGTATAATTAGAAATAAGGATTAAACTAGCATGATGTAAGAGGACGTAATCAAGCAAGTGCTGTCCTGCTCCAAAACAGAAGGTGAAAGTGCATGCAGTCCTATAAAAAAGAAAAGGAAGATTTTGACAAACAGTTCCAGATAATATAATGACATAGAAGACAGGCGCAGAAGATGCCAGGTAGCTGTAGTCCCTGAAGAAGAACATGAATCGAAGGGAGCCCCTGAAGAACAGCAATGGATACAAAGCAAGTCACACACTAGGATGCAGAGAAGCTCTCTTGAAATAAAGAAAAAGATGGAATTAACTCTTGAAACAGCACTTTATTTAACCTGAGAATATAGGCACAGAATAACCAACACGAAGATTCACTCCAGTAAAATCACTAAAATTATTAAATCAAAAAGAAAAGAAGGGGCTGGGGTGGTGGCTCAGCAATTACAGTGCTTGCCTGGCAGGTGCAAGGACATGGGTTCGAACCCCAGGATCACATACACAATGAAGTGTCAGAGCAATGAAGGCCACATGAAAAACTTGATTCTCCTAAAAAACAAAAAAAAAAAAAGAAAAAGAAAGAAAATCTTTTTGATATATAGCAAAAAGAAAATGTGACTGAAAAGGAAAATAAAATTGGATTATCATCAGCTGATTTTCTCAGGATTATTTTATGTCAGAAGTAAGTAGCATAGTTAAGATTTTGAAAGAAAGAAAGAAAACATGAGCTAGGATGTGATATCACAGCAGCACTGAACATAAATATAAAGGGCCACACACAAAGGGCTATAGGAATAAAGGAACTCAGGAATGCTGTTCCCGTGAGAGCGCCCTAAGAATCAGATTCTTAGAGGAACACAAGCTCACACCATCAAAGTGGGCAGTTGTTAGCATGAGGACTGGCCATGGGCATTTAAAATGTATTCCCTTATAAAATGAAAATTAAAGAAGAGCTAAAAGAAATATCACCGTTTGTAATGGCTTTAGCTAAAATGTGAGCATAACAAAAGAACTAAAGTATCTTCAACAATCGCAGTTGGTGGGGGCATTAGAATCGCTGTCATCAGAGGTCAGCACAGCAAGGGAGGTGGAAGGAGCGGGTAATTCTTGGGTCCTCCAGTTTCATCATCCCTGGGGCCTGTAGGACCTTGACTCTTAACTTGACGGAAAGGAGGTTTGCTTGTAATACAGCAGCGGTCAAGTTGAAACCCCATAGCCTTGAATGTAATTTGGAAATGTCAGTAGCTACTCACTCTCATGTTGGTTTTGTGTGTATTTGGGGTGGGGCTGGAGAACATATATTTAAAATCTGCTAACTCTGTTCCCCATAACTGTGAATATCCAGCACTAACGAGAATTCCCAGAACCTGGGTGGTCTGGAAATATCAATCCCACTGAAAGAAATTAGAGTTTTGAGAGAGAATTGATCGGGGGTCTGGAACAGGGGATGTAGAAGATGAGTCTGGAACATCATGTCATGCCCGATAGCAGGGGCGCCGAGAGGGCGACTTCCACTTAAGATTCAAGAACAGTGGCTCAAACTCCAAGAACTAGGTTTAAACCTATGAGTTCATGAAAACTCTTTGAACAGTCATTTGTCCTTTCGGGAAAATGACAGACACCACTTCATTTTCTCTCTTGGAAGCTGGGAGAAGAAGGACTTAGCCTGTACTCAGTCCTTCCTGTGCTGAACGGCAGGTGAAGACGCCACTGCCTGTGGGATTCTCCAGCAAACAACTGCAGATGAAAGGACAAGAGCAGAACATCGCCAGCTGCAACCCCGGTGGATTAACGGATCTGGGCGTCGCGCATAGTGGAGGCTAAGATTTAAAAAGCACATAAATCAGATCCTCTGCCACCCCGAAAGAACACAACCTGCAGTCTTGGCGAACCATCCACACTGAGTCAGACAGGGTTGGGATCCAGCTTCCAGCTTCCAGGAAATGCAGAGCCCTGGCAGCATGTTGAGCCCCCAGGATCGAGCAGTCAGCAAAGCACAGTAAGGCAAATGTCCCCGTCCTTCTGCACACCAGCTGTAAGAGGAGGAAAAGCCCAAAACAAGGGTGAGCTTCAACTCTAATATCCTATGACAACTTGGGTGTGGTTACTGTAAAAGTGAGGTGGTGATTTTGGGGAGTCTTGATGGGGCTAGGGGACACAGAGGACTCAGGAGGTGACCCATAAGATCCTGTTTCTCCATGGTGTGGTTGCAGGATTATTTGCCTTCAAGAATTCACTAAGCTCTTCAATAAATAAATCAATAAATGGTAAAAATAAAAAAAAGAAGCAAAGGATGCTGGACTTCAATCAAGGTGGGGTTAGACCAGGTTAGACCAGATTAAAATCACACCTCCCACTCTGATCTGCTATTTCTCTGTGAGCCACTTGGCTTTGTGGGGACCTCATGTTCCCCATCATGAAAATGGAGTCCAGCTTGCAGTACAGTGGTCACAATGCTAGCATCTGTACAGTCTTCTCAGGGTGGGATAAAATGTGGTGAGGGAAGCTTCACAGAGCCTCCCTGACCAGCACAAAGCAAGACCTTGGAAGCCACGTTGGAGGAGAAAGTGGGTCCCTGCCACCCAGCGGCAGCCGAGCTTTGCAGCAGCTCTGGGTCTGCCACTCACACCCTTAGTGACAATTTTTAGAAAAGGAATAAAAATAATATCTGTGGGGCTGGAGCAGTGGCTCAGTGGTTGCAGCACTTGCCTGGCATGTGTAGGGATGGAGGTTCAAATCCCAGCACCATGTACACAATGAAGTGTCAGAGCAATGAAAGCACATGAAAAACTAAACAAAATTGATTCTACCTCTCTTGCTCTCTCTCTCTTTAAAAAAAAATGATATCCATGGCCTTGGGTGACAACTGCAGGAGAGGACAGGCATAAACACGTGTTGAATGGTCCATTCCACCATAGGCAGAGCTGTGGCCACTGCTCTCTAGCACCTGGAAGAGGTGACCTGCCTAGTGGCAGGTGGGCAGACTCACTGTGTCCCAGTGGCCACTCCAGTCTATGTGATTTTTAAATTGGCTCATTAAAAACAAAAACTAAACTAAAACATAATGATAAACCTTTATTGCACAGTTGCTGTGATTCAGCAGCCGTGGGCAGCAATTCCACGGGTCACAGCGTAAGCAGCAGTGTCATGCACAACGATGAGACTGCCACGTGGAACAGAGTCCCAGGCTCTGCCAGGGCGGAAGAAGTCACAGCTCCAGGCCAGCTGGCGATATGGCCCAGCTCTTCAGCTCTTCACTTCTACATGGACCTGGGAACAGACGTGGAGATGCAAGAGGAAAGTCACCACAACCCGCCTGCCCTCCCCAGCTCACTCAGCACAGCATTGCCCGGGTGCCTCTGCCCTGCTTCAGATCTCAGGAGGGGCCTTTCTTCTGTAATGGAGGGCACTTCCTCTTCTTCAGCTCCCTCCACCCTGAGGCTTCAGCAGGCTGGTGAACACAGGGGGCTTTGCAAATGGTCTTCAGTGGAGATGGTTCCTCTAACTGACTGCTTCTCCTTAAAAGTGGAGGCACACAGCCGGAGGGTAAAGGCTTACCTGTGCGGGTCAGACGAACTGGGGCTCAAATCCTAGCTCCACCCTTGGCTAGTGAGACCCTTGGGCATGCTTCCTCGGTTTCTGCATGCCTCTCTCTCCTCATGGACTAAAAGGGAGTGATACTGCCTAACTCGTGGAGTTGGTGGGAAGAGGAAACACAAAGTGCTTAGCAAGCAGTGTGCTCACAGTAAGTACTCAATTAAAGGTAGCTCTTAATTTCTTTTTATTACACTGAGGTCTAAATTGGGAATCCATGATATGCCCTCTCTCTCAAACATCCTCCAAACTATTACAAAGAAATCTGTGTTTCTTCTCACTGACCTTAAGAAAGAGACTTTCCTAAGTCCCTTATGTTCAAATTCATAGGATTTTTACCTTCTATGTTTTCTGGGAGAAAGTAGTCACATCTTCAATCTGAGACAAATGATTAATATCCTAACATGTAAACAGTCTTTAAAAATAACAAAAATAATAAAACCATTGATCTAATTTCAAAAATAGATACAGAAGAGAGTTTAGACTAAAAGTGAATAGCTAATTGATACATGAAATCATGTTCCATCTCAGTCATAAAACAAGCAAAAACCACTGGAATATCATTTATTAGCTGTCATTGTTTTTATAGAATGCAGATATTAATCAATACCCTATTGGAGGCCTGCAGTCAGAAGCCCTCACATGTTCCTGCAGGAACCCACAGTCACGTGAACCCCAAGCAGGGAAATGTGGTACTAAGCAGCGCTTGAGCAAACCATCCCCTTTCGACAAAGCTCAATCTCCACAAATACAAAAACGCACATTGCCGATTCATTCACTGTGTCATCCTTTTCAGCCGCTGAACTTCGGAACCAATGCAGATGCTGCTAACAAGAGGCTAGTGAACAGACTGGGGCACGTCCTGCTGCGGAGTCCTCCGTAGCCTTGAGAACAGGAAGAGGCCCTCTGGCTGCCACTGGAGTTGATCTCGAGCATGCCTGTGACGTGGGGAAAGCAAGGCGCAGACCCCGTACGTAGACGGTGCTGCTCTGGGGGTGAGAAGGAAGGGAAGATTGAAAAGAACATGTGTGATTACTTACTTTTTTTTTTTTTTTAAAGAGAGAAAGAGAGAGAGAGATATAATCAATTTTTATTGAGTTTTTCACATGACTTTTGTTACTCAGACACTTAGTTGTGTACGTGGGTGCTGGGGTTTGAATCCGTGTACTTGTGCATGCCGGGCAAGCGCCATAACCACTGAGCCACCGCTCCAGCCCCTGATTACTTACCTTTGAAGTAAAAGAAACCCTTCAAGAGCAACTGGGAAAGAATTGGAGATGGTGGAAATGAATGAAAGTGGAAAAGAGACTTTGCAGAGAAAACCTTTTTTTTTTTTTTAATAGTTTTCACTTTTGAATCCTGGAAATATCC
>PVKS010041556.1:0-15948 GCA_004027875.1 Aplodontia rufa
GCTTTCCATAGTGGCTGAACCAGTTTGCAGTCCCACCAGCAGTGTAATAGTGTTCCTCTTTTCCCACAGCCCCTCCAGCATCTGTCGTTGTTTGTATTCTTCATTTTTGCCACTCTAACAGGAGTGAGGTGGTATCTCATTGAAGTTTTGATTTGCATTTCCCTTATAGCTAACGATGTAGAGCATTTTCTCATATATTTGTGGGCTTTCTGGACTTCCACTGGAGAGAAGTTCCTTTTGAGATCTTCAGCCCATTTATCGATTGGATTATTTGTGAGTTTGGAGTTTAGTTTCTTTAGTTCCCTGTATATTCTGGATATTAGCCCTCTGTCCGAGGTGTAGCAGGCAAAAATTTTCTCCCATTCTGTAGGTTCTCTCTTGACGCTCTTGACTAGATCTTTAGCTGAAGCACATATATTTTTTATTTTTTATTTTTACTTTTATTTTCTTCCTCCCTTTTTTTTTCCTTAAAGAGAGAGGAAAGGAGAGAGAGAGAATCAATTTTATCTACTATTCCATCTGCCCTTTGTTTCTCTGACACCCAGCAGTGCATGTGGTGCTGGGGCTCAAATTCAGGTCCTCACACTTGCCAGGCAAGGACTCCAACTGCAGAGCCACCACTTTAGCCCACATATGTATTTTTAGATATGCCAACAAAAATTTATCTATTATCCCCAGGTTTGCCTTTTTTAATTTATCAGATAACTGAAACCCTATCTCTAATTGATTAAAAATTATCTGTGTATTATCAGTCCACTTTATGTACAATTTTTACTTCTAATTACCTCAGGAGCTTGGGTGCAGTCTAATAGAAGGTATGTTTTATGGTCCAAAATATGATCTATCTTGAAGAATGTTCTGTGTGAGTTTGAGAGGAATGTATATTTTCCTGCTGTTGGATTAAGTGATCTGTAGACGTCCATTATGCCCAGTTGGGTTTTTTTTTTTAAAGAGAGAGGGACAGGTGCTAGAGTGGTGGCTCGGCAGTTATGGTGCTTGCCTGCCATGCATGAGGACACGGGTTCGAACCCCAGCACCATATACACAACGAAGTGTCAGAGCAACGAAAGCCACATGAAAAACTAAATAAAAATTGTTTCTTTCTCTCTCTCACTCACTCACTGTCCCTCTCTCCTAAAATAGAGAAAGAGGAACAATGAGAGAGAGCATAAATTTTATTTAGTGTTTTCATGTGTCTTTTGTTGCTCTAACACTTCGTTGTGTATGTGGTGCTGGGGTTCAAACCCGCGTCCTCACGCATGCCAGGCAAGCCACCACTCCAGCCCCATGCCCAGTTGATTTGATGGTGTTTTGAGTTCATCTGTGTCCTTATTGATTTTCTGTTTGCTGGATTATCCATTTTCAATAGATGAGCCTTGAAGTCTCCAACTCTATCAGTGAATTCCTCTATTTATCCTTGAAGATCTATCAGTTTTTGTTTCATGTATTTTGACACTTAGGGTTTATATCTGAATGTTCCCCCAAAATTCACGGATTGAAGGTTTGGTCCCCACCACAGTAATGCCTTTGGAAGGTGATTTGATCAAGTGGAGTCTAACCTCAACAGTGGATGAATCCATTGGTGAATTCATAATGAAATGGGCCATTTGGAAGTTGGTGGAATCTTAGGAGATGGGGCTGGTTGGAAGAAATAGGTCCTTGGGGGTATGTTCTTGAAGATTGTGTCTTATCCCCAGATCATTTCCCTGCATCTCTATCTTCTATTATCTATCTGTCTATCATCTATCTATCTATCTATCATCTATCATCTATCTATCATCTATCTATATCTATAATCTATCTATATCTATCTATATCTATCATCTATCTATTTCTATCTCTATCTCCATCTCTCTTTCTGCTTCTCCAGTGCCATGAAGGGAGAAACTTTGCTCCACCAAATGCTCTTCACCATGATTTCTGCCTCACGACAGGCCTTGAAACAAGGGAGCCTAGTGACTGGACTGACACCTCTGAAAGTATGAGTCAAAATAGATTTTTCCTGCTTTAAATTGATTTCTCTGTTATTTTATCATATTGACACAAAACTGACTAACAAAACACTCTGCAACTAGGCACATCTATAAGGATTATTGTCTTCTTGGGAAATTGACTTCTTTATTCCATAATGGACCTCTTTATATCTGACAATATTTTTTGCTCTGAAGTCTTGCTGTCTGAAATTAGTATAGATACTACTACTTTCTTTTGATAAGTGTAAGCATGGTATATCTTTCTTCTTTCAAGTATCTTTAATCTATATGTTTTTACAATCAAGGTAGATTTCTTGTAGATAAAACATAATTGGACCATTTTTTAATCCACTCTGATAATCTGTCTTTCAGTTGGTGTGTTTGAACCATTGGCATTAAAAGTTTGATATAAATGGATTAATATCTACCACATTTGCTACTGTTTCTGTATGTTGCATATGTGAACTTGACTGGGTTAAGGGATATACAGATAGCTGGTAAGGCATTATTTCTAGGTTTGTCTCTTAAAGTATTTCCAGAAGAGATTGACACTTTAATTAGGACCGTAAGCAGAGTCTACCCTTACCAATGTGAGGGCTCAGATAAAAAAAAATAAAGACAGAAGAAAGGTGAATTTGCTCTCTTCTGGAGACAGAACACCCATCTCCTTCTGCCTTTGGACAACAAAACCCTAGGTGCGCTGCGCTGGATTTCAGACTCCAGGACTCTACTAGTAGCCTCCAAGTTCTCAGGTTTTCGGTGGCTCTCATGTCTTAAGATTCAGACTGAATTTCACTACCAGCTCCCCTGGTTCACCAGCTTACAGATGGCATATCATGGAATTTCTCAGCTTCTATAATCACAATGCCAATTACCATAATAAATATTGTCTGTCTACCTACCTACCTGATATTTGTTCTGTTTCTTTGGAGAATCCTGACTAATACATTATCCTTATACCTTTTTCCTATTTTTGCCTTCCCTTCTTTTTCTACCTTTGCTAATTTTTTTAAGAGAGAGAGAGGGAGAGTAAAAGAGAGAGAATCAACTTTATTTAGTTTTTCATTTGGTTTTCATTGCTCCAAAACTTGGTTGTGTATATGATGCTGGGGTTTGAACCCAGGTTCTCACCTATTCCAGGCAAGCATGATACCAGAGTCACCACTCCCACCTCCCATCTTTGTTTTTTAACTGAGCATTTTATATGATTTGATTTTTCCCTTTTTTAGCATATCTGTTGTACTTCATTGTTTACTTTTGTTATTGATTGCTCTAGAGTTTGTAATATACATATACAACTAATTCAAGTCCACTTTCAAATAACTCTATACTGCTTCATAGGTAATGTGGATACCTCATAAAAAATAAAATGATTCTTATTCTTCATTTCCATCCCTTTTATCACCAGTCATTCATTTCACTTACACAAAGTATGCATAAGTGTATATATGTATGTGTAATCATATATAATTGAATGCACTGTTGCTACTATCATTGTGAACAAATTGTTATCTGTTGATAACAAAAGAAAATAAAAATCTGTATTTTACCTTCATTTACTCCTCTTTGCTGCTCTTTTTTTCTTTCTGTCAATCTGTTTCTGACTCTTATCATTTTCTTTCTCTATAAAGAATTTCTTTTAACATTTCTTGCAAGACAGCTCTAACTGACAACAAATTCCCTCAATTTTTGTCTGAGAAAATCTTTATTTTTCTTTTGCATTTGAAGGATAATTTCACAAGGTACAGAATTCCAGTTTCATGGTATATCCCTCAACACTTTAAGTATCTCACTCTATTCTCTTCTTGTTTGCATGACTTCTAAGGAGAGTCCAATGTAATCTTATCTTTGTTCCTCTATAGATAGGTAAGGATAGCACTTGCCTGGCAAGTGCTATAACTGCTGAGCCACTGCTCCAGCCCTCAAAAAAATATTTTTAAAGAAAAGGAAGTGGTCTAATTAAGAACCAAAACTACCTCATATCTATTCATTTGGGGAAGAAACAGGATTTCAGGATTGGGGTTTTAGGGAAAGTGAACCTCAAAATCATTACATTCCTCTTTTTTTTAAGCCAGGGATGGAACCCAGGGGTGCTCAACTACTAAGACACATCCCTAGCACTTTTTAATTTTTAATTTTTTATTTTGAGACAGGGTCTCACTAAGATGCCGAGTTGCTGAGGATGGCTTTGAACTTGCAAACCTCCTGCCTCAGCCTCCTGAGTCGCTGAGATTACAGGCGTGCACCACCACACGTAGTTCATCCCCCATCTTTTTATTCCTAAACAATTTTATTTAGTTTTTAATGTGGTTTTCATTGCTCTAAGACTTCGTTGTGCACACCGTGCTGGGGTTTGAACCTGCATCCCCGTGCATGCTAGGCAAGCGCCATAACTGCTGAGCCACTGCTCCAGCCCCTCCTCCCCTATCTATTGAAGGTCCTTCCATGGAAAATGTAGCTTTGAGATGATGGCAGTGCTGCCTTTGCCCTGCCGTCATCATCGTCGTTGTCTTCTTCTTATTATTATAATATTATTACTATTATTATTATTCTGTGGCTCTGAGGATTGAACATGCTTATTATTTTAAATAAAACCCACTTGTTCTCATGACTTATAGTTTAATAAAAGCCTAAATCCATAGCAACATATAATCTAGGGGAACCATAGACATGTAGGTGGGGGAGGGGAAGGGAGAGGCAGTAGGGATAGGAGAGGGAAAAAAGACAGAGAGGGATCTAGGGAGACAATCAACAATGTAGCATACTCTTTAGCCCCCCCCCAGAAGTCAAATAATACTTATGCAGTCATTTAATTCTGAAAAATTTACAACCATATATATGTGTGTATGTGTGTACATATATGGACATTTATATTTCTTATGGGGCAAAATATAGAAGAATCTAGAGACTGGGATGTGGGCAATGTGGGGGTAACTATGGTTTAAATCAAGTGTAAATCATATTGTTACTTCATATATATTATGATTATATAGCAACTCAACTCCTTAATAAAAAAAAAATCTCAAAAAAATAAAATAAAAGCCTAAATCAAGAAGCTCTGTTCTTCCCTATTTCCTCAAGAAAACGGTCCTTGGTTAGCAAAGAGCTAAATTTGGTTGTAGTTTGCATTTTTGTAGTGATTATTTATGATTCTTCTGTTATGCTTATTCTAAACTCTACTATCATTTAAGCAAATTTACTTTTAACTCTCCACTGAGTTCACCGAAGACAAGTAATCCTCCTGCAACTGGCAGGGCTGAAGATTAAGCCACCCCGGGCAATTAAGCCACCCCAAGGTTCAGCTGGTATGCTGTAGTTTACATTCATTACAGCCATTTAGCAAGCAAGGTTCCACAGTTTACACCCCTGCTCTGAATGAGGATTTTGTCCTTCATTAGCATTCCTGTATCCAGTTAGGATGCTGTGGTATATACCACTGTCAGGCTGTGTCACTGCATTATGTGATTAGGCCTGCAAATTTCACCCTTCTGCCACTAGTGGAACCCTCTAGGACTTGGGCTCTGAGAGCAGCTGTGCTTGTCTTTGAAAGAAAAAACTGGAGTGGGTACCAGCAAGGAAGTGTAAACAATCAGGGTTGATTAACATGGTTTATAACCAAATTTTATAAATTTGAAATTAGGGATTCAGCTCTGAATCCCTACAAATTAACATAACTTTCAGGATCTCAAATTTGGTGTCATTTAAAAAGGGGCAGCAATACAGCATATCAGTGACATACTGCTGCATAAACATCCTAAAAAAAAAAATCTCAGCAGCATACATATCTTGGAATAAGCTCTCATATCTTTGAGTAAGCTGGGCAGTTTAGCTGTTTTCAAAGGTTTCACTTACATGTCTGTGCCTCAACCAATCCATCCTGGCTTGGCTAGGATAACCCCACCTTGCTCCACAGGCCTCTCAATTCTCTTCCTGAGGTTGACTGATTTAGCCTAGGCACATTCTTCTCATGAGGATGGTAGAAGCAAAAGGGCAAGATTTTACATGTTCTATCCAGGCTTCTGCTTGTTTTTAGTGTGCTGATATCCCAATGCTCAAAACAAGTCAAGGTATGAGGAAGTACTCCCCACACTGTGAAGTTATAATGCAAAGGACACAGATACAGAAAGGGATGAAGATGGGACAATCTACCACACGGGAGGAAGAGACTAGAAAATACACCTACACCCCTGATTAATGATGAAGAAAGGAATGAGTTAATAAACTATTAGGTCCCTCATTAAAAAAATACTAATAGAAGATCGTCACCTACATTTAGGATTTAGAAGATCCTGGAATATTACAACTGGAACTAGGGACATTTATACTGGTAGTTTTCAATCTTCCTGAGGTCTGAATTCTTCTTAAACATATGCACAAACAAACGATAATTTACAGGCATTCCATGGACTCCCTGACAGCCATCTACAGGCCCCCTGCAAATCCATAAACCCATGTTAAGATGGTATTCAGGAAAATCTCATTATTACAGGTGAAGAAACTGGGTTACATTATGATTTCTTTATGCTCAAAGAGACCTTTCAGCTGGTGCAAAAATTATGCAATTGGATTAATTCAATATTGGATTGAGACTACAACAAACCCTCTGCTTAAGAACCTCAGCAGCGTTCCTTTTCACAATGCAAAAACCCTACTTTTTACTATGGTCTTCAAGGCCATCTGAGGTCTGATCCCTGGCCACCTGTACAAACTCACTTTCATCTCCTCTCTTACATCAGCATCCAGACAGGCAGGATTCTGTGTTATTTCTTGCATTTGTCAAGTTTGAAACCTGTAAAGTTTCTGTTCCCTCTGCAGGAGTCGCTCTTGTCTTGCATAGTCACATCAATCTCTCCTTTGCTTCATAGGATTCTGTACAAATCTAGGACTTCCCTGAACTTCAAATTTAAAATATCACCAACCAATCATTCTTGTTTAATTTATAATTTCAGTCATTGTTTTTCTCTTCCCGTGGTGAATAAAACTGACGGAGGGCAGGGACTTTGTTTATTTTATTCCCCATTTTATCCCCATCACCTAGTACCAAGCCGTAAACATAGCAGGTACTGGAGTAGTTATTAAGTGAGTAAACTGATATGTTACATTATAAGATATACATCCACAGAGAAACCCAGAAAAGAAAATGTATCAGGCCAGGCATAGTGGTACACACCTATAATCCCAGAAGCTTGGGAGGATGAGGCAGGAGGATCCTAAATTCAAAGCCAGCTGTGGCAGTTTGGCCAGACCCAATCTCAAAATAGAAAATGAAAAGTGCAGGGGATGTGGCTCAGTGGTTAAGCACCCCTGGGTTTAATCCTTGATATTAAAAAAAAAGCAGGGTGGGGGGAAAGAAAATATATCAGAACACATTCCACAACATGAGAGAAATTTTTATACATCTCAGACTTGCAAAAGAAAATGGAGCCATTCTATTAGTTTTCTGGTTGAATTTCATTTAAGAATTTTAATGTTTAATATCAAAGTAAACAATAATAGTTCAAATCAAACTATTGGCTATAACCAATTTGTCCTACTAGGAATTTGTAGGATTTTTAGTATTTAGTAACAAATTTGTTGGTACTGTTCAGACAAATGTCTCAAATAAAGCTTTAGAATGAGAACTTGTTATTGATAGATCAGTGGTTATGTTGATCCGTTTATAGGTGAATACCATAAGGCTCAGTTTTTCAGTGTGTGGCTTTCTTCTACATCAACAGTTTAAAATTTGGAGTATCTTATAAAATATTGAATAGAGATGGCAATTTGACTGTGAGGAGATTATAAGCTGTCCTTAGCTGTGATGGATGGAGGCTCTGATTTCAGAGGTCAACAAAGATTTGCTTTGGGTTTATGTGACATTTTCCAAAGTCATTCTGAACTGACAGATAAATGTGCAGCCCTGTTTTCTGGCACCTTTTATGGGTAGGTACAGCTGGATGAAAATCATCCACAAAGGAGATCCCAGTGTTGTCATTAATGGTGACTTTGTGTAACAGATGTTGTCTACATATTAGGGGAAGCTGCTTAATTTGTCTCTTGCAAACATGAAGCCTCTTAAAACTATTATGTACAAGACATTGTCTGGAAAATTCCATTCTTTTGTAATACAGTCCTCCTTCAGAAAGAGCATCAGTTCAGAATTAATAGAATAAAAGAGAGATTCAAATGAAGAAATGCTGTGTCCATTACGTTTGTGTTCATCATGAGAACGATGAGAGAGACCAAAAAAAAAAAAAAAAGAACATTATGGTATTGCCAAGGGAAAATGCATGTATTAAAAACAAAAGTCTAAAAGAATAGGTACTGAGCAAGTAATGAGAAATTAGGGTGGAGATGGGTTTTGCTTCCTGTCATTTGCATGCTAGCACCCTATTGACTTACTGCCTATGAAGAACTGAGTGGATGACAAAGAGTTAGAAATCTTGCACATAATGGTAGGAAAGTGATTTTATCCCTCTCACCATCTAGTCAGCTCAGCCTGTTTTAGGCATAAGATTAGTTGTTTTGTTAGGTACATTAAGTCCCAATTCTCCACACAGCCCACCACATCAAACACACCACGCACAAACATACACACAAATGGTGGTAGTCCTCACCATATTTTTGCCTTTTCTTTTATCTAAAAATATGCATAATTCCATTTTTATTTTGGAACCTCTCTGGAGAAATTATCAAGCACACTATCAAATTAATAGCTTCCACATTTTTCTCAGGGGAAAAAAAGGAAGATTTTAAGAGGGTCATGAAAAGAGCATTGTGTATGGTGGACTTATATATTGGTATAACCATTTTGGAAAGAAAATTTGGCAATTTTAATAATAACTTAAAAGGCTTAAAACATTCTACCTGGGAATCTTCACTCCTGAGAATCTACTCCTAAATCATTCAAAATAGTAAAAAAATACTTTACTTTATAATAGCAACAATGGAAGCCAATCCACATTCTTATATTAGATTTATTTAAATAACTTATTAAAAGTTCCCTAGGGGCTGAAGTGGTGGCTCAGTGGTTACGGCCCTAGATCGGCATGCGCAAGTATGGAAGTTCAAACCCCAGCACCCCGTACACAACGAAGTCTCTGAGCAACAAAGGCCACTTGAAAAACTAAATAAAAATTGACTCTTCCTCTCACTGTCCCTCTCTCTCTTTAAAAAAAGAAGTTCCCTAACAAAATATTCTTTTTTATGATTTTTTTTAAAAGAGGAAGAGAGAGGGAGAGTGGAAAAGAGAGAATTGACTTTATTTTTTCATCTGACACTTAATTGTGTACGTGGTGCTGGGATTTGAACCGCCCGGCATCCTCACACATGCTGGGCAAACACCGTAATGCTGAGTCACCACTCCAGGACCCCTAACAAAATATTCTTCAGCCATTACAATTATGGATATGAAGACTTTGTAATAACATTAAGACATTCATGCTACATATTAAACGAAAAAAATGAGTGCAAAAGTGTACCTATGTGATGATCTATATCCTTGTAAAATATGAATATGAAAATTATGGGAAACGCAGCATAAAAATTTTTTGTGTAAAGAGAAGGCTGCAGAATGGAAACATGGTATATCTGAAAATTAATTATTTTCCTCAGTAAGCACCAGCTGGCATAGGTACTCATTTCAACACTGAAAAGAACATGCTTGCTTTTCCTCTTGATTAAGGGGGCCAAAGTGTAGAAGTCCTCTATCCTATTCCCAAGTAACCTCCAGCTTCTTGGAACAGTGGTGGTAAGGAATGTGAGGCAACAGGCTGTCCTGAAACGTTTCATGTAAATTAATTCTGCAACACGATAGTTTCAGGATGTGTTATCGAAGCACATATTCATTAAAGGCCTTTTTACTTTGGAATTCATCCACATTCTAAGTGGAGATTAATAAAGAGCTCCAGGACTGTTCCAATTTCGAGGGTCAGTACAAAAACACAGAGGTCCACAGGTCCCAAGTATCATCATTGGCTGACAAGGGGCATCAAGGGCTGGGGCCAGGAAATATCTGTTTGGGCACTTAGAGATGTCCCAACTCAGAGTCAAATGTAAACATCCATAATTATTTTTTAAAAGTTCAATTTTTTGTTATTTCCAATGCCATATTGTTTTGTACTATCAAATATTGTACAATAAATAATATACTGTAAAATAATTGTCAAGAGCACATTTATTTTATTAAAACTTCCTCCCTTCTCCTCAGAGATAAGAAATTCCTAGTTTAAAACAACAACAACAACAAAATCTGTGCCACCAGTAGACTAAGGAGAAGATAAAGGTTGTCCATGCAGCTCTGTGTGTGCGTGCGCACGCTCGCGTGTGCACACGCACACACGCACACATGAGGGAATATCTCCACACACAGCACAGCATGGATGGCAGCCCTTGCTCTGTGCCCAGTCTGGGGCTAGCCTCTGGATGCCTTGAAAACTTTAGGCCCATTCCCTGCCCTCGAGACCCCTAGAACCTGGTGGAGTGACACAATGGCAACTTTATTGATAGCAAGTCTCTTTTTCTCCACCTCTGCTTCCAACTGGGCTGCATCAAATCCCCTGTTCTGGTCCCTAACATCTTAGGCCCATCACAGAACTTCCTCAGTTGGTATTGATTATTAAATTCAGTCCATAGAATTCCATTGAAATCTCATTTCCTGCTGATCCCAGGGTGGACCTCAGTAGGAACCTTGACTTCATGGAGTTTGGGGGTGTGAGGTGCACAGGGTGGGAGAAGGGTGTTGAGATGAGGAGAGAAGGGAGGATGGTGGCTCTCTTCTCTCCTAGAAGCAACTGGCATTCTCTCTCCCCTGTGGTCATTGCTCTCCTGTCAGTGTCTGGCTCTAAGGTCCTCAACAAGATGGGGTCATATGTCAGCTCTCCTGGGGAAAGTACTTGGGTACCTTTGAGAGGGTGAGGGGGATCCAGCACCAACAGTGCCTCCCAAAGTTCCCTAATATTGAAGAACCAGTTACTAAGAATCACTTGTTACTCCCGCTTCTTGTAGATCCCATCTTTACCAGAGTCTGGTGGAAGCTTCCATTACCGCTTTGCTCAGTCTGCGGGAGGGAACACTCACATACCCCATCCCCACCCTCCCACCCCCAAGAGCAGGAGGGATAACCTGATTACACTAACCTTTCCATTCCCCAATCCATTCTCCCTTCCCAAGTTCCCCTCAGGGAAGGGTAGATTTCTTGTAGGAGTGTTGACCTATTTCTGCCACCTCTTGGGAGACCTATTTCTGCCACTCATGGTGGGAGTTTCTGGCTAGTTGTTAACTGCTTTCTTTGAAATTAAAATAATGGTCACCAACCTTGATGGCTCATTATAATCACTTTGGGGAGACTTTGAAAACTAGCAATGCCTAAACTGGCCCACCTCACATCTGTAATATTAGAATCTCTGTGGAAGGGTCTGGAAGGTTGGGTAATTTTTCAAAGGTGGTCTGAATATGCAGTAGAATCCAAAAATGGCAACAGTAGGAACATTGGGTACAGAGATTCTTAGCCCTGGCTGCAAACTGAATTAACTAGAGGACCTTAAAAAATACAAATGCTAGTTCCTACCATAAGGATTCTGATGTCATTGGTTGGGCCCTGGGATTTCCTGAAAGCACCAGCACTGCTTATGGGAGCTACTGTCCCCTGGGCTGGCATCGCAGGATCCTCTGGAGGAAGCTCTGGGGAAGAGATTTTCTAACCAAATCATTTCACCTCAGCCTTCCTAAATTGTCACATGTGAGCTTTTGGGAGACACCTCACATTCAAACCATAACAATATATCTATTGTACTAATGGCAGACATGTTGTATCATCCTAGATCTACCTTCTGATGGTAGGAGCAGAAGAAGCCTGTCTTGGAGGATCAGGGTCTAGTTTGCCTAAGGCTGTGGACACTCCATGAACATTCAGAAATGATACTGAACTATGGTCTGAGTTTTCCAATATTATCTTCTTTTTTTATTCAGCTAACCCTAAAACAAAACCATTAGATAACATTTCTGGAGGTTTCTCATTACAAATTATAAAGAAAAAATTATTTATAATAGAAAGAAAATAGGAACTGGATAAAAGTCAAGCTTGTGAATGCCTTCCATCTTTCCTTTTCTTCTTTTATCTACATTCATCCAAGTCCTCCCTCTCCTTGAAGCCATTGCTGACATCTCCTGTTTAGAACTACTATTGCTAATAGATTCAGAACCACAAAAGATTAATATGCATATTTTGTATGTGTATATCCATGTGTTTGTACATATATGAAACAGAATGTTGAGTAGGAACTTTGTTGGTATCCTAAAATTAGTGGCTGGAGAAAACTTATTCTACCTCTCAGGCTGAACTGCAACTCAGAGTCCTCTGGGTCTCTGACAAGCCATTTGGAGCTCAGACAAAAGTTGAAGGCCTCAGCAAGACTTCTGCTGGAAAGTCTACAGATGGAAATTCTGACACTGGTGATGTGACTTTTCCTCTGCAGACTCATCTGGTCTGGAACTAGAGTTAGCACTTCTCATTGAGAAAGTGGTCTGAGAGTGGTGACCTCAGGTTGAGGGGGGCAGTCCTCTGAGACAGTCAGTAGGGAAAGATGGAATTCAATAGATTTTGACATCAGTGGTTAAAAACACTGCCAGAATCTTCTCAGAGAACAACTCCATAGCAACTTTTTGACCCAAAGAATCACAAAGAACAGAGTTCAAAGTCACTCAAACTATAAATGTGTAAGAAAAACAGAAGTAACCTAAATTTCCCAGAAAATGCATGCTTATATTCCAGGAAAACAGAATTCCCAACCAGATGGTGCACAACTGCAGCCTAAGGAAGCCAAGGACTTCTCTCCTTCAAGGAAGGAGGGGAGAAAGCACACAAGCATTGTCCCAGGGAAGGCGGAATTACCACGAAGGTTGTCTCACTTATTCTTTACACCAATCCTTTTAGGACAAACATTGTTATTCCCGTTTCTACAGCTGAAAAAGACATGGCTCAGAAAAAAAATAATTTTCTAAAAGTAGATTTGGAATTTGAATCAGAATCAGACTCTGTCCTTACAGCCTTCTTCAACTCCCAGTTTCCTTCAAGGGTCTCAAAATGACTCCTTTCTTTTAACCTTAAAAGATCCAGGTGAAGCCCTTATCCATAAGAACTCCCATCATCACGTCCAGAGCAGAGATGCCCTGAATTTCCTAGCAGTGGACATCAGTGATGAAGAGAGGCACACTGTCTACTTTGAAGCCTGGGGAGGGGATGATGTCAGGCCAAAAACAAAGGATGACACTGTTCGAGATGATTTAGGATTTGGGCAAATACATCCATTTGAGTAAAGCCATATAATTGTCAAGAATTCAAAAGTATAAAACCACTCTGCTTTATGCCCATCACTCAGTTTTGACAGTCACGTAGAGGTTGCCACATTTGCTTCATCTATCCATTTTTATAATTGTTTTTTCTTAGGGAAGTGTTTTAAAACAAATCCTGGGTATGTGATTTCACCTCTCCATGTTATAATATACACACATCTTTAATAACATATGGATATTCTGTTACATAATTATTATGCCATTATCATACCTGTAGGAAAATCATTGTTTACCATAATTTGAGACTCAGTGAGGAAAGGAAGACATTGAGAGCATAAAATGGAAGGAAGCATCACTCTCTGGCCATGTTAGTGCAGGGTCAGCTCCTGAGAGCGAGCACCTCCTACAGATTTGCTCCCTCAACCACCTTACCTGCTTCACCTCAAAACCAACTGTTATTTGATACTCAGTTTAGAGTATCAAATCTGTTTTCAAATTCTTTTTTAATGATTTTCTAAAAGAGAGGGCAGCGAGAGAGAGAGAGAGAGAGGATCAATTTTTGAGTTTTTCACATGGCTTTCATTGTTCTGACTCTTAGCTGTGTACGTGAGTGCTGGGGTTTGAACCCACATACTTGTGCATGCCAGGCAAGTGCTGCAACCTCTGAGCCACCACTCCAGCCCCTCAAATTCTTTTACAATTGTTTTGATCACACTGGGAATGAAGAATCCAACCACCTCTTCCTTGGAGCTAGCATATTTCTATGGCTTTTGTTTATGAAACATTTCACCCCTTTCTCTTTCCAGCTATTCATTTGTTCCAGATACTGGGTCAGGCTCTACATTTGTTTATTTCCTTACTGACATTTTAAAAATTGTTTCTCTAATTTGTGTATTTCCTAAAAAGAAGGTACATGCAATTGGAAGACATTCAACTTTTCACCTATATTTCACCTATTTTTTTATTTGTTGATATAAAAGTGCCCACAATATTGTCTTGGAACTCATGGTCTCTACAACTATAATATAAACCATTTCACTTCTGTAACAGATCTTCTCTTTTTGTCTTGACAATGGTTTGGCTTTATTAATATTTTGAAGAACCCGGCTTGGCTTGAATTTCATTAAGATGAAATTCAATGGAGTTTTTGGGTTTTTCTTTTTTAATTATTTTATTTCTTCCCTTTTGTTCTTGGCTCAGGAATCTACATATGCTCGGTTGAATAGGGACAGATCATGTCTATTCCATATTAGCTGGGAAGGTCCTCTTCCAGGATCTAGGGGAACTGCTCTTAGATAACTCATTTCACATGACTGGTAGCTTGGTACTGGTTATCAGCTAGGGGTGAATTGGAGCTGTGGGTCGGCTCTTCATAGGCAGCTTGGGCTTCCTCACAACATGGTTCCATAAGCAAGCTCTTCAAGATTGCAGGGCAGATATGTGTGGCATTTTTATGACATCCCTTAAACTGTCTCTATTGGTTGAGTCACAAAAGTCCTTCTGGTTCAATAGGAGGAGATATACATATCCCTATGGTTAAGAGTACACAGGAAGAGAGATGTTATAGCCATGTGTAGAGCACCTGCAGCTAAGCAGAAAAGAACAGTCACTGTTTGTCCATAGAGAATAGGGATCATTGTCCTTCATCCTCCCACCAGTTATTTTTTGGTGCCCTTCCCCCAGGCCCATTTTTCCCCTTGCTCTACCCTGCTCTGTTCTGTGCCCTGGGATGTTAACCCCTGTAGGTCAAGTGTCCTGGGTTCCAGTGCCCCTGGCTTATGATACCAGAAGAAAGAGCAGGAGGAGAAAGAGACTGGGGTGTATATTCCCCTCTCATAATTTTCCCCATTTTGAATTAAAGAGAAAATCCAGAGGCAGGAAAAACATGAAATATAACATTTTTTAGAAATGAATCACAGTGGGGCTGGAGTGGTGGCTCAGCAGTTACAGTGCTTGCGTGGCAAGCACAAGTACGCAAGTTCAAACCCCAGCACCAGGTACACAACGAAGTCTCAGAGCAACAAAAGCCATGTGAAAAATTAAACAAAAATTGATTCTCTCTCTCTCTCTCACTGTCCCCTCTTTCTTCAAAAAAAGAAAGAAATGAATCATAGTAAAGTCCTACATACCCTTAAATTTTTTTTTTAAAGAGAGAGGGATAGTGAGAGAAGGAGAAAGAATTAATTATATTTAGCTTTTCATGTGGCCTTCATTATTGACACTTAGTTTTATGTATGTGGTGCTGGGTTTCAAACCTGAGTCCTTGCACATGCTGGGCAAGCTCTGCTCCAGCCTCATACCCTTAAATTTCATCATATTTTTAAAAAATCTTTTGTTGGGCTGGAGCGGTGGCTCAGCGGTTTCGGCGCTTGCCTTGCAAGCATGAGGACCCAGGTTCAAACCCCAGCACCACGTACACAAATGAGTGTTGGAGCAACTAAGGCCATGTGAAAAACTAAATAAAGTTGTTTCTCTCTTTCTCTCTCTCTCTCACTGTCCCTCTTTCTTTAAAAAAAAAAGTATTTTTAAAAAAAATCTTTTGTTTAATTAAGTTGGTATCTTTATTGTAGACTTTATCTTTGATTAGAATTATTTATTAGAATTATTTTTAACCTAGGTTTAAGACATACCTTATTCTGTTTTTGGATCAAATTTTTAAAAAGTGATACACACAGAAATTTACTTTTTTTTTTTTTTTTTAAAG
>PVKS010041557.1:0-15952 GCA_004027875.1 Aplodontia rufa
CAAATAGAGCCACTAAGCCCTTACTAATTGTCTCCACTCATCTGTGGAGGTGGGGACTAGACCCTGGACAGTGAGAAAGTTGGTCTATTAGCATGTGTTAAATCCAGATAAGATGTAATATTTTATAACCTAATACTTTTCTTTAGAGATATTGTGAGAAGGGGAAGGGCGGGCTAAGGGAGGGAAATTGGGGGGGGGGCACTCCTGGGGGTAATTGCAATATCCAGAATATATACACATTTTATATTATTTTGTCAAAAATTTGTATGGTTGTTCAAAAATAAAAAAAGTAAAAAAAATTGTCAGTGCATATTGACAGAAATAAAGAAAGATGGTTTGCTTCTATTCCTCAATAAGATCCCATTCCATTCCCTGATATTTTAATCCTAATCAGATTTCTTAATGACTGTAAGATGGAGAAGGAGGATAGTATTGTACCCCTTGGGGATCCAAAAATGTAAGCTATTTGCTTAATGGACAAATAAATTACATTTATCTAAACCTTTTTCTCTAGAAATGATTTCAGAATAACGACATAGTTCTAAATAATTAAAGAATACCTACTTGAAAGATCTGGAGAAATGATCACTTAGAAAACTTATTTCCTATATCCCCTATTGCATTGATTAAGCCCTATTGATCAATGAATGGAAGTATTAGTTGAAAGATTGATGGGGATTTTATAATGAAGGGATCACATTATCACCAGTTATACCCCATGTTCAATCAAAAGCACCAATAAAAGTAAACAAACACTGACTGCAGATTTAATGATATCAAGTACAGAAAACCACCTACGAAGGATTCCTGTAAAAGCAGCCAAATTTTAATTTAATAAGGTCTTCTTTATTGGTTCTTCTTAGACATACATGACATTAGAATATGCAATGACATAATTATAAAAGCATGGAGTATGTAAATTTTTCTGATTCAGTCTCCAGTATTTCTGCTTTCCCTTCTTCCCTTCCACCCCCTGTTCTTTTTAGATATACATGGCAACATAATAAACATTGACATCATTATAAAACCATGGAGTATAACTTAATCAGGTCTTTTGAGCTGACTTCCATTTACAGGAATTACAAAGCTTAGTGAAACAATTTGACACTAAAAGGAAGTAAATGGACCAAGACAGAATGCACGGCATTCCCTAAGATAACACAGGTTCTGCAACAAATGAATGGGATGGAACAAAAGAGGGCTGCTACAAATTTAAGAGAAATTGATGGCATATATAGTGGTAATATGTGGTTATTTTTCACATTATTATTCAAATAAACTAGGTACTTAAGAAAAAATAGGAAAATTGGATTATGGATTATCAATTTATACATGGAATCACTATGAATTTTATTAGATCTCATAATGCACTGTAAGAATAAATCATATTATTAAAAACTATTTCCTGAAGCAGTGTGGAGACTTCTCAAATAATTAGGGATCGAATCATCATACAATCCAGCTATCTTACTCCTGGGTATTTTCCCAGAAGAGCTAGAATCAGCTTATTACAGAGATACAGCTATATCAATTTTATAGTAGCCCAATTTACCATAACAAAATTAAGGAAACAAGCTAGGTGCCCCTCACTAGATGCACCATATGAAGGGATCCAAAAATTGTGATATATATACACACACACAATGGCGTTCTACTCAGCTATTAGAAAGAAAGATATCATGGCTTTTGAAGGTAAATGAATGGAAATGGAAAAAATCATGCTGAGTCAAAGTAGCCAAACAGAGACTTAAGGGTCAAGTGGTTTCTCTCAAATATGGAAGCTAGAGTAAAATCTAGGATAGGATGAAAGTTAGTCAAGTTTATTAAACAGACCCACCAAATCTGAAATAATGTATTAGCTGTGGGAACTATAGCTATTAAGTGGGGAGAAACGAAGGGAGTAGATGGAGGGGTGTTCAATTCTGTAGAGTACATTTTATTCCTATTAGAATCCCAAATATATCCAGACAGGCATATAAATCTAGTAATTTCAATGTGTAAATTACATGTATACAGTCACTAATTTCTATAATGTGGGTGAACTGCAGAGGAGCCATGAGATTGGGGAGTGGGGAAAAGGGGTAGGTCCTGAACAAGGACTGCATTAAAGCAAATATTTCAATATGTATGCGTGTATGAAGGTGAACCAACCAACGGCTTCATAATGTAAGCTGATGCTGAACCAATCAAAAAATAGCTATTTCCTACAATATGAAGGGATGGAATTATATAATTTGGGGAATTTGGTTTAAAAAAGAAAAAAATAAAATAATCAAAAAAGGAAAGATGAGTCAAACATTGAATATATGTATGATTCTACTTTAGTAAATGTTTCAAATTTGTAACAATAAAAAAGAAACAAAAGTTAACAAATAAAACTAGCAAGAAGCCTAAGAATAAAAACAGCCAAGATATAGAAAGCAAGTTTACTTCTATTCCCCAAGATGATCCTATCACATTCTCTGATATTTTAGTCTTGATCAGACTTCCTTAAAATTGTAGGATGGAAGTGGATAGAATGGTTTCCTTTGAGGTTCAAAATTTTTAAAAATTTGTATTGTTTGCATTGAATCAAGACAAAGATTTTTATCAAGTTCCTGACATTTTTGCAATCTTTGTTTCTTCATTAACCACTATTAAGCCACACCAAAGCCCTTGAGAATATCACAATAAATTAAATAATAAAAACTAACAAAGGATATTAAGCCAGGTAGTAAATGATGTCACGAGATTTTTATTCTAGAATTAATACACTGAAAACAATGTGCAAGTTGAAGTTGAATTTCAGTGGGTAGAGGAGGGAATTTGGGTGATAAGAGATGAGAGCAACAATACAACTCTTTCACAAAACTTGACAACAAAGAAAAGGAGATGAAGTACAGCAATAGAAATAACTTGACATAATGCAAGTGATAAATGATGAACTAAGGTCCCACACAGGAATTAAAAATATTTATAGAAAATAGATGTATTGAGTTTAAATTTAAAAAAAGATGTTTTACTTGCCATTTACATGGATTAGAAGATATAAAGAAAGAAAAAGATAAAGATGCATAATTCTACAAACACAGTGATGGAGGGACTGAGAAGTTTAGGCAAATCCAATTAATGAATTCTATCATGTGGTATAAGCAGTTTTAGTTAGAGAGAAAGTTTAGTAAAAGAGATGTGTGCAGCCAAGGAGAGTAGTTATGAAAAGGTTTACGAGGACACAATTATGGCATTTTCTAAAAAGGGGAAAAGCACGGGAGTCATAAAAATATCATGGCTCCAAATTGGGGTTTTACACACTCAGAGTGAAGCTTGGATCACTACTAGAGGACTATTCCTATACAAAAAGGAACAAAGGAGGATATATACTCACTTCATTTGTCAGAGATGAAATATATTCATTTATATACATTAAAAGCAAATTTATTTTTCTAATTTAAATTATTAGTCATACCATAATAAATTAATGATGGTAGCTAATTCTTTAAAAAGAGTAAATGAAGCAAAATACAATAATGAATAAATGTTTAAATATGAAAATTCCATTGTTCTCACCAATTCGAGTGATTTTATTATGTGAAACTTCAAGATTCTGAATATTAGTGCACCCATCCAAACCATGAAAGGAACTCAGTTGATTTTTATTAAGGAGAATGATACAGAGATTTTCCAAATTTTCACAGTTGATGGTCTCAATATGATTTTCCTAATGGAAATAATAAATATATTAAATTTTATTTCAATGGCTTATTAATGAAATATTTAAAGCTTGCAAAAAGAGGAAGGATGAAATATCATCTCCAAATGAATACATGTATCTCTAACTGCTAATATAAACTATTTTACTATCTAGATAAATTATTAAGTAACCTAATAATCAAATAATTTAAATTTATTTAGTAATCTTCATTTTTAAATGTTGAAAATACAGAGGACAACATAATAAAAATATTTCCAATAACTTAAATGAACAAGTGTGAATATTTAATCATTGCTGTTTCTGCTGATTTGCATGAGAATGGCTATTTTTGTTAAGCCCTACATGTGTCTCACCATTATATATGGGTTTGTATGGGAGTACGTAACTTTTCATTTTGTTTTGCAGGTCTCCTAGGAGACAGCTACCCCTCAGCGGATATACCCAAGGAACTGAACCTCAGGAGCTTTTATCAGTTCTCTACTTGGATCTGGTTTAGATGAGAGGATCCTGGGCTTCAAGCCAAATGAGATGCCATAGTTTGATGCAATTTTGGGGTCTTTGGGACATCAACAATTTTTGCATGTGGGAAGGAAGTGAATCATTAGTATCCAGAAGGTAGATGTAATAGACTAGTACTTTGATAACACCAATGAAAGTCACAACCCAATATTCCCAGATCCATACTTTCCTCCCACTTGAACATATGGCTTATACAATAAAACACTAGCCACCATGATGCAAGCAGATCTAAGCACTCTAAAAAGAAGCCCAAAATAACCATGAGAAATTCCAACTTCCCAGACATCTCTGTCAAGGCAGCAGACATATAAGAGAAGGAATTATGGACATTCTCCACCTAACTTCAATGTGACTACAATAACATGAGTCCCAGTCATTACAAAATAGAAAAAATGTCTAGCCAAGCCTGATTTCAATTTCTGCCCTAGAGAATTATAAGCAAGGAGATGACTCTTGTTTTAAGTTACTAATGGTAGTTATTTGTTATGCAGCAAAACGTAAACAAAACAAAACAAACCCCATATCATCTGCAAAAAAAGAGATTAATTTCTTTTATCCTCAGCAACATAGGCCCTTGATCTCTTTAGACCTGAGTTACAGGTTATTTTAATAACTTTTTGTTCAAAGGTTACTTCTTTATTTTTTTTAAAGAGACAAAGGGACAGTGAGGAAGAGAGAATCAATTTTATTTAGTTTTTCAGGTAGCTTTTGTTGCTCTGACAGTTATGTATGTGGTGCTGGGGTTTGAACTCATGTCCTCACACATGACAGGCAAGCACCATAAGAACTAAGCCACCACCCTAGCCCTCAAGTTATTTCTGAAATGTAAAAATAAATGTATTCTATAATTTATCAGAAAATAAATAATATTGAAATAGAAGAAATACCTGTGCATCAATATACTTTAGTTTTTTACAGTTACTCAGGCTGTGCAAAGAAGTTAATCCACAGCGTTGAAGGGATAGAAATTGAAGATTTATACACTCAGCCAATGTGGAGAGACTACAACCTGGCATATCTTGAAATGTAATGGTTGTAACCTAGAGAATTCAAGAAACTGGAGTGAGTAACATTATTTAAATACACAATATAAGTTATATTGATGTTGTAAAAATGTTAAGAAAACTAATACTATGCTTATCTCACATTAACAATTTGTGTAAAGCTATTTGGACTCTTTGGTCCCCACAAAGAAATGACAAAATTTGAAGTCATCCATGACCAATTCAAGTTCAAAAGTAAAATATACAAAAGCAACACAATAATTGTTTATTAGTCCAATCCCTGATTTTGCACCAAATTCAGTTTTTCACTTTTCTTGCCATGGGCATCATATTACATCACATAAAAGTCTGTGATCTGAGTATATTAGAGGACCCTGAATAGTAAAGTGAATGGGAGAATAATATTTTCATGGAAATATGAGAAAGGAAAAATACCTAATGCTCCAAAAATTAAATGCAATACACTATTAATCATGCATTCATGATTGTTTAATCAGCTTGAAAAATAGCAATTTAGGGCATAGAAGGTGTTAGCTAAATGATTTAATTAGTGAATGAATAAACTGTCCTATAGTTAGTGGTAAATCTTCAAAATGTTCGTAGCATAAGTAGTTTCTTTCCTTTTAAAAGACAATATAAAAACACTTGAAAATTTTTATTTTCAGGTTCTCATGTCTCAAAAAATAAAATCTGGGGATTTGTTTTTTAGAAATTTCACTCTCAATTACTCAAGTTCAACTTAAAACAGTATTGGTAGTAAACTAATTATGAAAGTAATTAAAGCGACAATTTTTTTTATTTTTCTAGGACATTTCTTCAGTGCTCCAGTCTCAGATCTATTTAATAGGAAAAAAAGATATTGTTTTAAAAATTATCAGCCAAGTGAGTGAATCTCAAGTATGATTAATGGTTTAAATGGAACAAAGAATAACTTCAAGTAATTCTTATACCAACCCAACAGTAGTTCATTACAAATTATCTTGTATAAGATAATTGAGATATCTTGATCTAAAAGTTAACTAGCAGACAAAATTCATGCCATGGTACAAAGCAACATTAAAAATTCCTTAAGTTCAGTACCTATTTTTATGGTTATTACTTATAACTGGTTATTGTTGGTAGAAAATGCCAAAAACAAAAGAAAAAATAGTTAAAACACAGAAACTAGAAAAAATAAAAACATATTTGTTACTAACAATCATTGCTCTTCATCATTTCTTTTTGGAATATCACTACATATAGTGTGATGGTATAATTTTTCCAACTTTATAACTTCTTTGATGAAAGAGGTCTCAAAAATTCATTTGCCTTTGTCATCAGATGTTTGACACCCACATTTGACAATAGTATAATATATGTACATGTATATACATGTACACACACACACAATGAACCCTAGGCCATTATCTCTGCATATAGTATGTTAAAACTACATAATTGGGGGGGGGAGAGGAAAAAAACACATAATAGATACAGCTTTTCAAGTTTATGAAAGACAAAATTGAGGCTCAGAAAGTTCAAGCACAAAGTTACAAAGCTAGTAAATGGGAAAACAAAATTAGAATGAAGATCTTAATATAGTGCTTATTCAAACTCTATTCAATTATACTCAAATAATTTTATATTAATTCACTTTTTAAATAATATACAGTACACTTTGAAGATAGTAGTAATGTAGAAATAACATTAACATTGAGCTGGATTCGTTATCTATCCATATACTCATTCTCCCACCTATGTATCCAAGTGGTAAAAGTCAGTATTGCTGGAAATAGGTAAGAAAATGAAGAAAATATGAAGACCTGATTCATGTCCTAAAGTTTAAGATACTGATATAAGCAAAATGAATCCATTACTGGGTAAAATTCCAGAAGAGTAAACTTTTCTTTTGTAAAGGTTCTCTCCAGAAAGACCTTCCAAAGATGGCATTGGGTAATCAGGATAAGAACCAAGACACAAAGCAAAGAGATTTGAAAATCAAAGTAAAAAAGTGAGTGATGGTTACTAGCAGGATGAATGAGGTCACCATGATAAGCCATCTGCCAAACACAATTATTACAGGAATTATCTAGAAACAAAAGATGATGTTTTATAATATGTCACTATTTTATGACACATTTATATACATTTTTCATCTTTATAAAGATGAAATCACATCTGTTTATGTGATGATGCTTCAAAGAAAAATTAAAACTTACTTTATCAGTGCTCTTCTCATTAGACAGAATAAATAACCACAATAAAAGGGAAGAACATTACTGTTTCTCTAACTTCAATGTTACTTTTGAAACTAGTACATTTTAGGCATGAAGCTGTCACTAATGCCTAACTCCAATGGATATTCATGAGGAAAATTACTTTAAGACAATTGCTAAAGTCATCATATTGGAAAGCTCAAAACAACATCTTAAGAGAAAGAAAAGTATACAAAGAATGATTCCAGAGATAACACAGCCCAAGGAAAACAATGAAAGAAATTGGATATTCTATAAGTAACTCTATAGCACTGATGGATACAGCAAATATATTATCTAGGAAACAAAACATTTCAAAGTGTATGTTCTAATTCTTGTTCCTTATATTGCATTTTTATGGGCTTATATTTCCCAAAGTCTTCTTTGCAGCAATTTTTAAGATCTGTAATAATGTATTTATCTTGTATTTATTTGTTTAAGCTCCAAAGTGCATTGTTAGGTTTTCTGTTTTGTCCTTAATAGCCCACCAATAAATATCTACTAAAATTATTGGACAAATGAATAACTGCTCAGTAAATGAATAAAATAAAGCACATATGCTAATATTAATGTTTAGTTATATATCTACATAAAAACTAAATAAACTTCATTGTACACATTTGACTCTAAGGGCTTAACTAAATTACATGCATTTCATTCATAAATCCTTTCTAGTATTGCACTATTAAATCTCTGTTTTTCTACACATTTGTGAGTTTGTATGTCATAATATTGGTTGTAACTATAATCTCCATAACTACTGAAAGTAAGTAGAATTTGGTAACTACTATATTAAGTTTGGGGCATATATGTACCACATTTATACAGCTCAAGACTAAGTAATTATTTTTCTGTATAGGAATTCTGGAGTCTTCTATTATATAAACTCACAGCAGTGAATATAGAGAGCAATTCACTTCATTCTGAAAGGAACCACTAGGGGGTGCAGTAGTTCAAAATTCACTATTTGTCTACTAAGAGATACATTTCTTATATACAAAATATTACTTCATTGAAATATAAAGCTACATTTCAGAGAATTAATAAAGTTAAATATTAAAAAATATTATAAAATTATAACTACCTGCTGTATTGTATTCCAAGGGCCACACTGAAGAATTTCTAATTTACTCAAAGGTGGCATCATATTGGGTGGGCATTTCACAGTTCTCTTTCTTTTAAAAATTTTCTTTTGCTGATTTTGCCCGAAAATTTCAGACCAAGGTTTAAATGATTTTAACCAAGCTTGTCTCTTTTTTTCAATAGAAGATATAAGTGTTGACTCTGGTATGGAGCTGCTTGTGATTCTTTCACATTCAGCCCTATTTTCATGGCCGCCTTCTGGAATTTCCTTAATCTCAGATGTAAAAGAGTTCACTTCTTTAGCAACCCAGGAGCTTTTTGCATTACAGCCATGAAAATCCTCGGAAGGAGTAAGTGCATCTAAAATATAATCTTGCTTGCATATTTTTCCTTCTATATTTAACATGGCATCAGTGGTATTAAAGATCACAATGCCACTATTTACAGCACTATCTTTTGGATTTTTCTCAGTTTCTTTGGGGTTTAAGTCAACTTCTTTTTCTTGTAGCATTTGAGTTTCCTCTATAGCTTCACAATTTTCTAATTTTAGGTGTGGTAGATTTTGTTTTATAGAAAAGGTAGAAATATTATTCTCTTCATATGATCCATTCTGTTGTGTTATTGCTTCTTTTTCTACTTTGTATATAATTTTCTGTTGACTATATTTGATTGTCTTCTGTGGTTCGTTGTTCCTTACGTCATTCATTTCTTGACTGCATTCTAATATTATTTGGATTTCTTTTCCCACATTCTCTTTTATGATAGGTTTCACACTTTCCTGTATCTGTGTTTGAGACTTTAATTCTTGCTGAAACTGTTCAATCACATTTTCTTTTAGATCTAAGTTTTCTAATTCAGTTCTTTTGTATGTATTTTCATATTTTATGTCTTGCTTAACTGATTTTTCAGAACACTGATTTTTTGCTAGGTTTTCACTTTCTTCCATTTTTAATTCTGCCGAAATTACTTGGTTTGATTTCAACTGTACGTATAGTGGTTCTTTCAACAATAACTGTCTACCTACATTTTCTTTCTTATTTGTTTTCTCAACTATCAAAAGGGGAACATCTTCCAGCTTCTTTGAACTTTCATCCACTAATTCTTTGACTATCTCACTTTTATTGTTTGACTTATTGTCAACAGTTAAACATTTGCCATCATCTTCTTCCTTCTTTAATATACTACTTATTATTATCTGTTGGCTTGTATTTTCTCTTAATTTTGATTTTTCTTTGTTTCGCAGTTTCTCTCTTTCTTGTCTCAAGATGTTCTTTTTTTCTTCATACTCTTTTTCTCTCCTTTTTCTTTCCTCCTGTTTCTGCTTTTTTATTTCTTCTTCTATCCTTTGTTCTTCCTCAAATCTTTTCTGATTTTCTTTCTCCTTCTGTCGTATTTTTGCTTCCATTTCTTTCAACTCTTGTGCTTTCCTTTTCTTTCTTTCTATTTGGTCTCTTATTATTGGACCATATTTTTGGTAGATTATGAATGCTCTATATTTAGCTTGGATTTTTACAGCTGCATTATGCTGCAGTTTTAACAAACGCATTTTTTCTTTTTCCTGTAGGTCTTTAAATCTTGTTCTTTCTTCTTCCATTTGTACATGTAAGTTTCTCATAAATTCCTGAAAAAGCAAGATAAGTACTAGCATAAACTAAATGTGTGATTTTACTCAAATATCATTTAAAATTGTTAAAATTGCAGATTAAAAACAAATACAAAAACTGAAGTCAGAATGAAATTTTATAAAGTTCACAAAAAAGAACTAAAGTAACTTATTTTAAATGGTATTTAAATATTTAAAAGACTGAGTCACATTGATAAATTGATACTTTAAAATTATAAGGATATTAAACACCTATATTGTGAGAATTCTAAGTCACAAAGGTATATATTGAGGAATTCTTTGAGATAGCATATAAAATCAGAATGACACCCTAAGCAAAAAAAATAAATAAATAAATAAAATTAAATTAAAAAAGAAGAAGAAGAGAAGCCATAAGGCAAAAATTAATGTAGGTTAAAATAAATTCAGACTTTCTAAGATGGTAGATTTGATAAAGGAGATGGAGAGCTAGCATTGAACTACAGACCAGAGAGTTCTTTTGAGCCATAAGATATATCAAGAAGACCAAGTTGCCCATGCACATAATCAGTATAAAAAACCAGTGTATTCACACATCTCATCCCTTCTCAACGCTCATGAAAGTTGATAATCACATAAAATGAGATAATTTGGAGTTATATAGAAAATAAAATTATCACTAGAATCCTAAAACAAAAGTAAACAGGTCAACAACATTCTGCAAATATTTAAGGCAAACTAAGACAAGGATGTGAGATAATACATTCAGTGTGCAGAAGAACCAATTTCTGAGTAAAGAGAACTAGTACACTAGACAAACCTTAAATGAAGATAAATTTTCAAAAGAAGTATAAAAAATCCTCATATAAAAGTAAAATGCAAATGTTCAAATAAAAATACAACTAACTTAAAAATCCAAGTAAAATGGCAGAATGTCTGATTACCTAAAGAAAAAGTTCAAAATTAAGTACTTTCAACAAAGATATCAGATATATGACAGATTACAGGGAGGAAATAACACAGGAGGAGTTTACCATAAGTAGTTCCAGAATAATAAAGCAGTGAAAATAAACAAAGGGAAAAATAGAAAAATATATTTATTATTTAAAAAAGGACCTAAACAGAGAGCTAAGTTTACTTAACTCTCTCACACACAACACATACTACAAATTTAAATGGATGGTAGCAATATTTCAGTACCCAAAGGAAAGCTCCATGAAAGCAGATATTACTTTCTGTTTTATGGTAGGCTCTGTTTTATGATAAGCACTTGTGTTATGCATGATACATAACAGAAAACTAATAAATGCATGCAGAATAATATATAAAGTGAAATCCTAAATCTGCCAAAGAATGTAATGAATAACCACCAAATTTATAAGTGGTTGGGCTGCAGCAGTGGCTCAGTTACAGCACTTGTCTAGCATGTGCAATGACACAGTTTAGAACCCCAGAAAAAGTGTCAGAGCAAGGAAAGCCACATGCAAAACTAAATGAAAAATTGATTGTCTCTTTATCTCTCTCTCTCTCTGTCTCTCACTGTCCCTCTCTCTCTAAAAAAAACTGATAAAAAATAAATATACAATGGAGTTACATCTTTAAATTGTTGCAAGTAAATAACAACAAATCTCAAATAACCAAATAAAGTAATCATTCAGCTTTGAAAGCAAAATCAATACACTTTTAACTGTAAAGATTAAGAAAAGTAACTATTCAAAAATATTTTCTTGACAACTACTTAGTACATACTACAGAAAAAGTAAAATTATTTCTATAAATTTGGGGAAGAGGAAGACTCAGGATTGAAAAACAAACATAAATGAACGAAGATGCCATTAACATTTAGCACTTGAATTTTCTGTTCCATTGTCTTCTCCTTTCTATCATTTTACTTTCAACGTCTCCTGCTTTATTTTTTAAAATGTTTTTTAGGTAAGATGTATTTTTCCTTTAGATGCTCCTAAGACTATATAATTTTATATATAAACACTGGGGTAAATAAAAACTAAAACTAAGCATTTATTATCATCAGAATCATCTTAAATTCAAATGGATATTTAACACTCAGATACTGTTACTGCTTGTAACAGTATTTTTATGTATACCTTAAAAGAAAGATTACAATTGCAGTTTTATAAAGACACTCACTGAAGTAGTTTTTATTTTCAGAGCATTCCATTTTGAGGATAGCTTATGATGATTAATATTTATAATGCTGTAATAAATTCTATATTACCTAGGCAATATCATTTTAAACTTCCAATTTCAAACCTAATCATTTATATCAAATGGAGAAAGAACAATATATAAATTAAAAACTATAAATAAATACCTCATGTTGTTTAAATTTTTCTTTCCACATCTTCTCTTCTTTACGGAGTTCATCATTCATCTTGTCCTGTTCTTGCTGAACATATGATAGTAATGTACTGTTATTATATTCATTTATCAACAAATATTATACTCATTATACTTGGATGAAGGAATGAATAAAAAAAAATTATAATTTAAGAAGATTATCTTCAAGTAAATCTAAAGAGCATTTACAGTGAGAAACAAAAAAGATTATTTCATGATTTTCTTTTATTTTTCAGGATGGGAGAAAACTGAACACATTATTAAGAATAAGAAAGGAGTAAACTGATATGTGTTTAAGTACATAGAAAATAAGCAAGGATAAGCTGCAAATGACAAAATATAAAGCTAAGGAGAAAAGCTAACCTTTCACAGAAAGAAGAAAGCTTTCTCAGAGGGAGCAAAAATAAATAAATGAAAAGGACAAGCTAATGTAAAAAAATATAATGTGATCATTTGCTAACAATGAGGCAGGGGAAGTAATACAATGGAACTCCTAAGATATTTATGATAACTGTTTTTGGTAATGGAAGAAAAAGCTCACAAAAGGCACAGAAAATAAATACTGGGGAGGAAGTAAACTATTTATTTTTATTTTTTTTGGAAGTAAACTATTTAGAATCCATCATAAAATTGTAGAATAGTCTAACAAGAAAACTTTTAAGTTCGAAGCCATAACAAAGGGCAAATTCGGTAATTCCTTTAAATACACTATCATATTTTCTTAAATCATAATTTTATGATAAATACAAATTAGTATCAAAAAGTGAGTTACAATTCTTTGAAAGTGGGGATTTCTTTAATATCATTTAAGCACATAGCTTTGTCCTTGAGGAAGTCAATAAATTTTAATTATAAAGCAAATAAAAATAACAACAGGGAAATGGAATTTAAGAATCACATATTTTCTAATTCTGAAAATACACTCAATTGCAGTACTGTATTTCAGCACAAGTCAGAAAACATTACTACATTATATTCAATCATTTTCTGGAATTTTAAAAATGAGTTTCTGATTTTTGGAAAGGACAATGTTACTATGGACTGTGGAAAGGAAAATATAACTAAAGAAAATTTAAATACTACTATTAGAAAAAGATTCCATAATATTATAAATTGTTTCTACAATATTATGATTATTTTTAATTTGTTTATTTTCTGCATAATCAAGAAATAAAATGTACTCAGCACAGAGGGTGAGAATATCCTGTGTTGCCTAAATGATCACATGCTAATATTCTCCATATGAAACAAAACCAGCAAGGTCTGGTTATTACTAATCAACTTTAGCAATAAAAGATAAGACATGGTCCTGCCTGTTATTTACACAGTCTAAGATTCTCATGCCCTGAAACTATATCCTAAATTCCATCAGTTTATCAATATACCATTACTAAGATCTGTTTGTGTGAAACTTGGACAGTTTGGACACACACACAACACAAATAAAAACAAATTCAAAACTCTGTGAACTACAATGAATTAGCAAAATTCAGGGGCAAAGCACAGAATGTCATCTGAATGGTTATACTACTTCTACTAAATATATTTTATATATTATGTCATATACCAGACCATACAGCAAAGAGCAAAGACATTGCATAATTAAGAAAACTATTGTCTTTTCCTAAAATTAGAAGTGTGTTGAAAAAGCAAGTTTGTATTGTAAATATCAGACTATACAGATGATCCTTTTAACTTCATATACTCTAGAGTATACTCTTCAAGATCCAAAAGAGTACCTGAAATTTCAATGAATTTTATGAAATCTAACCAAGGATTCAATATTAAAAACCATTAATTCACAGTCAACTGCTTCCATCATCAAGAATAAATAAAATCAATAGAATAAAGCTTAATCTACATTATAATCCAAACATCAATATTCTTCAAATGTAGCTACACTGACTTAAAAATATATGGCATTTTTTAAAAAATCAAAATGTACCTTCTGTAAATACTCTAATTTTTTCTTTTCAATTTCAAATTGTTTTATCCAACAATGCCTCTTTTCTTCTTCCTCTTGAAATTGCTTTTCTTCTCTATCCCTCTGAGCTTTGAGAGTTTCTTTTTCTTTGTCTTCTAGTTCTTTCTGTTTGTCTTGCCAAGCTTCAAAAGACTGTCTACATCTTTCTTCCACTTCGAAGTATCCAAAATTTATATCAGCATCATCTGCATTCATGAAGAGTAATAATAGTATTTTTTCTTTCTTTTTTTAAATTTTTTTGTAACTGGGATGAAACCCAGGATCACTTAAACACCGAGCCACATCCCCAGCCCTCTTTATTTTATTGTTTTATTTTGAGACAGGATCTTACTAAGTTGCTTTGGTCTTTGCTAAGTTGCTGAAGCAGACTTTGAACTTCATATCCTCCTGCCTCAATCTTCACAGCAACTGGAATTACAGAAATACACCACTACACCAAGCAACAGTATTATTCTTAAAATCAAACCTGTCAAAATTGAATCAATTTAACATATAAAAGCAATTTTGAAGTGAATAAATAATGTCAACATATTACAAAGAAAAAGTGATGAAATGCAAAAATATTCTTGAATATACATGGGCATTCCACTGCCATCAATAAAGAAGTCAAACAACTTGCCTTATACTACTCCATAAAAAGAAACTAATATTTTTCAGATAACTATAATCAATTATATAAAAATTATTAAAAATATCATTGAGTGGTTTAGCACACCTGGTAAAGCATGTTCATCCATAGGTAACTCACAAGGATCAGTCTCAGGAACCAAATCAGGACTCGCACAATGGGCTTTACTTCTCATAAATTCTTCTTTTTCTATTTCAGTTAATATCTAACAGGTTAAATGAATACTAATTATTAAAGAAAACCAAAATTGAGTAAAACTAGATTTTGATAATATGTTAAACATACACAAATACAGAATTTTACCTTCTCTTAACCACTCTCAAATACAAATCTATAGTGCATTGATAATTATTTTCCTTATGACTAAACATATTTTCTCCTGCAGACTATTTTACCTTCTTTTTTTTTTTAAAGAAAGAGAGAAGGAGGGAGAGATATATATAGAGAATCAATTTTATTTACTTTTTCATCTGGCCCAGGTCCTCGCACATACCAGGCAAGTGCTCCAACTGCTGAGCCACTGCTCTAGCCCCATTTTATGCTCTTAATGTTTTCCCAAGCCCTAATCAGTTCTTAATATTAATCTACAATATGCAGTTGATTTTCTTGATAACCATGTAAAAATGTTTGTAGTAATGACTGTTTTCATAAAGAATTTCTGTCTTTCTTACCTTTAGTGATTATTCCTATATACAAATTTTTTGTTTTTATTCAATATACATGGTCTTACAACAGGAGGGGTTCATCATCATACAATCAAGAAAAAAAGTGTAATGACAGAACAAGCCAATATTGGTGTCAGACGATGGTTTCCCCCTTCAGGTTCCCCATGGTTCCATGTTTCACTTTACTTAAGACCCAAGTTAATT
>PVKS010041558.1:0-15947 GCA_004027875.1 Aplodontia rufa
GATCAACTACCACGGCGACACTCCACTTTGTAACGGGAATGAGCACACTCCTGCCCCTGCGAGGGGAAGGAAACGCACGCGAGCCCCTCCAGGGACCGATCTCCCCCCCATACCGCCCCCTGTGGGGCGGTGCCAACAGGAAGAGAGGGGCAAAGCGATGCTGGGAGGTCCCTTTGGACACGCCCACTGGGGACAGGGTGCCTGTGAGCGAAACCAGGGCTTGGCGGAGCAACCCTTCCCCACCGACCTTTACTCTCTCTCTCCCCTTCCCGACTCTTCCCAGCCCCGTTGGCTGTGCCCCTGGGCGTAGTGAAAAGAGGATGGAGTAGAAGAGCGGGAAAGGTCATCACCGCCCACCGGGTGCCATTTTCTTCAAAGCCCTCCAATCCAAAGAGGGCAGTATCAATCATCATGGTGAGCCCCCTTCATAACTGGAACAAGCACCCTCCTGCCAGCCTGACGGGAAACAAAGGCGTGCGAAATCCACCCGGGACCAACCTCCCCCTTCATCTGGTGCCCCGCTGGGTGGCGCCCAGCAGGAAGAGATGGACCAAGTGACTTTCGGAGGTCAAGTTGTAGAAGCCCCCTGGGAAGAGCATGCCAGGGAACGGCACCCGGCGCTTGGTAGAGCAACATTTCTCCACAGACCTTTCCTCTCATTCTTCCCTTCCCGACTCCTCCAAGCCTTGCCAGCTGTGCCCCCTAGCGGAGTGGTAAAGAGTAAGGAGAAGAAGTCCAGAAAAGAGTCATCACCGCCCTCAGGGTGACAGCTTATCCCCGCCCCTCCAAACCAACGAGGCAGGACCAACCACCACGGTGACCCTCAACTTTTTAAGGGATGAGCACCCTCCTCCCCCTGTGATGGGAAGGAAAAGCACGAAGACCCGCCACGGACCGACCTCCCCACCCACACCACCCCCCACCAGGTGGCAGCTCGCAGGAAGAGAGGGGCCAAGTGACTCTTGGAGGTCCCAGTGGACACGCCCCCTGGGAATAAGGCACTGTGGAGTGTCCCCCCGGTTTTGGCGGAGCAACCTTTTCCCACCGACCTTTACACTCTCTCCCATTCCCGAATCCATCCCAGCCCCGGAGGCTGTGCACCCGGGTGGAATTTTAAAGAGGATGGAGAAGAAGTGCAGGAAAGGGTCATCACCGCCCACAGGGTGCTGGCTTTACCCGCCCCTCCAAGCCAACGAGGGCAGGATCAACCACCACGGCCAACCCCCACTTTTCAAAGGAATGAGCACCCACATCCCCCCACGATGGAAAGGAAAAGCACACGAGTCCCGCGATGGACCGACCTCCCCACCCACATCACCCCTGCCGTGTGGCGGCCACCAGGAAGAGTGTGGCCAAGTGAATCTTAGAGGTCCCAGTGGACACGCCCCCTGGGGATAAGGCGCTGTGCAGCATCCCCCCGGGCCTCACGTAGCAACCCTTCCCCACCGATTTTTCTTCTCTTTCTCCAATTCCCGACAATGTCCCAGCCCCGGAGGCTGTGCACCCCGGCGGATTGTTAAAGAGGATGGAGAAGAAGTGCAGGAAATGGTCTTGACCACACCCTCCTCCCCCCACGACAGGAAGGAAAAGCACGCGATACCCGTCACAGACCGAACTCCCTAGCCACACCGGCCCCCACCGGGTGGAGGCCAGCAGGAAGAGAAGGGCCAAGTGACTCTGGGAGGTACCGGTGGACACGCCCCCTGGGAAAAATGCGCTGTGGATCGGCACTCCGGCCTTGCCAGAGCAACACTTCCCCTCTGACCTTTCCTCTCTCTACCCTTCCCGACACCGTCCCAGCCCCGGAGGCTGTGCCCTTAGTGGATTGGAAAAGATGATGGAGAACAAGTGCGTTAAAGGTTCGTCACCGCCCACTGGCTGCCGGATTCTCCTAGCCCCTCCAAGCCAAAGAGGGCAGGATCAACCAATATGGCGACCCCACATTCGTAACGGAAATGAGCACCCTCCTGCCCCAACGATGGGAAGGAAAGCAGTGCGAGTCCGGTCAGAGACCGAACTCCCCCCAACCCCGCCCCCTGCCCGGCCGCCGAAAGCAGGAAGAGAGGGGCCAAATGATTCTCAGAGGTCACGGTGGACACACCCACTGGGAACAGGGTGCCAGGGAACGGCACCCTGTGCTTGGCAGAGCAACACTTCCCCACCGACCTTTCCTTTCCCTCTCCACTTCCCGATCCTGGCCAGCTGAGGAGGTTGTGCCCCCGGGCTGAGTGAAAAGAGGATGTAGTATAGGTGAAGGAAAGGGTCGTCACTCCAACTGGGTGCCGGCTTCTTCACACCCCTCCAAACGAAAAAGGGGAGATTCAATCACCACGGTGAACCCCCTTCATAACAGGAATGAGCACCCTCCGTGACCCGCGACTGGAAGGAAAGGCGTGCGAGACCCGCTAGGGACCGACCTCTCCCTATCCGGGACCCACAGCTGGAGTCGCCCAACAGGAAGAGTGGGGCCAAGTAAATCTCAGAGGTCAAGTTGGACACGCCCCCTGGGAACAGGGTGCCAGGGAGCAGCACCCCGGCCTTGGTGGAGCAACACTTCCCCTCTGACCTTTCCTCTCTCTACCCTTCCCGACCCCGTCCCAGCCCCGGAGGCTGTGCTCTTAGTGGATTGGAAAAGATGATGGAGAACAAGTGCGTTAAAGGTTCGTCACCACCCACCGGCTACCGGATTCTCCTAGCCCCTCCAAGCCAACGAGGGCAGGATCAACCACCACGGTGACCCCACATTCGTAACGGAAACGAGCACCCACCTGCCCCCACGATGGGAAGGAAAGCAGTGCGAATCTGGCCAGAGACCGAACACCCCCCTACCCCACCCCATGCCTGGCGGCGGACAGCAGGAAGAGAGGGGCCAAGTGACTCTCAGAGGTCCCGGTGGACACACCCACTGGGAGCAGAGTGCCAGGGAACGGCACCCTGTGCTTGGCAGAGCAACACTTCCCCACCGACCTTTCCTCTCTCTCTCCCATTCCCGACCCTTCCCAGCCCCGGAGGTTGTGCCCCCAGGCTGAGTGAAAAGGGGATGGAGTAGAAGTGCGGGAAAGGGTCGTCACCACCAACCAGGTGCAGGCTTCTTCACACCCCTCAAACTAAGGAGGGCAGGATCAATCACCAAGGTGAACCCCCTTCTTAACTGGAACGAGGACCCACCCGGACCCTCGACTGGAAGGAAAGGCGTGCGAGACCCACTAGGGACACACCTCCCCCTCATCCGGCCCCCATCGGGGGTGCCCAGCAGGAAGAGAGGGGCCAAGTGACTCTCAGAGGTCACATTGGACACACCCACTAGGAACAGGGTGCCAGGGAACAGCACCCTGTGCTTTTCAGAGCAACACTTCCCCACCGACCTTTCCTCTCTCTCTCCCCTTCCTGATATCTCCCAGCCCTGGAGGCTGTTCCCACGGATGGAGTGGAAATCAGGATGGAGATGAAGTGTGGGAAAGGGTCGTCACCGACCACAGGTTGCCGGTTTCTCCCCGACACTCCAAGCCGAGGAATGCAGGATCAACCACCATGGCGAATCCCAGCTTCGTAACAGGAACCAGCACCCTCCTGCCCCGCAACAGGAAGGCCCGGAAGACCCGCCAGGGACCGAACTTAACCCCCACACCGCCCCCCACCGGGCGGTGCCAGCAGGAAGAGAGGAGCAAATCAATGCTAGGAGGTCCCATTGGACACGCCCCCTGGGAACAGGGCGCTTCTGAGCGCATGCGGGCTTGGAGGAGAAGCCCTTCCCCACTGACCTTTACACTCTCTCTCACCTTCCCGACCGCGTCCCAGTCCTGGAGGCTGTGCCCCCAGGCACAGTGAAATGAGGATGGAGTAGAAGTGCGGGAAAGGGTCGCCACCCCCAACTGGGTGCCAGCTTCTTCACACCCCTCCAAACGAAAAAGGGCAGGATAAATCAGCATGGTGAACCCCCTTCAAAATGGGAACGAGCACTCTCCTGGACTTGCGATGGGAAGGAAAGGTGTGCAAGACCCGCTAGGAACCGACCTGAACCCCATCCATCCCCGAGCCGGCGCCGCCTAACAGGAAGAGTGGGGCAAAGTAACTCTTAGAGGTCAAGTGGGACACGCCCCCTGAGAACAGGGTGCCAGGGAGCGGCAACCCGGTCTTGGCGGAGCAACACTTCCCCTCTGACCTTTCGTCTCTCTACCCTTCCCAACCCCGTCCCAGCCCCGGATGCTGTGCCTCAGGGTTGATTGGAACAGAGAATGGAGAAGAAGTGCGGCAAAGGTTCGTCACCCCGAACAGGGTGTCGGCTTCACCCCGCCCCTCCAAGCCGGAGAGGGCAGGAATAACCACCACGATGTACCCCACTTTGTAATAGGAATGAGCACCCTCCTCCCCCTGTGACGTGAAGGAAAGGTATGCGAGACCCGCCAAGGCCTGACCTCGAACCCCCCCATCCCCTGCCTGTCGGTGGCGGGCATGAAGAGAGGGGCCAAGTGAGGCTCGGAGGTCCTGGTGGACACGCCCCCTGGCAACAGGGCGCTATGCAGCAGCCCCCCGGGCTTCATGTAGCAACCCTTACCCACCTATCTTTCTTCTCTCTCTCCCATTCCCGACCCTGTCCCAGCCCCGGAGGCTGTGCACCCGGGCGGAATGTTAAAGAAGATGGAGAAGAAGTGTGGGAAAAGGTCTTAACTGCCCACTTTCTGCCGGGTTCTCCAAGCCCCTTCAATCCAAGGAGGGCAGGATCAACAACCACGGCGACACTCCACTTTGTAACGGGAATGAGCACCCTCTTGCCCCTGTGACGGGAAGGAAAGGCACGCGAGGCCCGCCAGGCACCAATCTCCCCCCCAAACTGCCCCCTTTTGGGCGGCGCCAACAGGAAGAGTGGGGCAAAGTGATGCAGGGAGGTACCGGTGGACACGCCCACTGGGGACAGGGCGCCTGGAAGGGCATCCAGGGCTTTGCGGAGCAACCCTTCCCCACCGACCTTTCCTCTCTCTCTCCCCTTCACGACTCTTCCCCACCCCGGTTGCTGTGCCCCTGGGCGGAGTGAAAAGAGGATGGAGTAGAAGAGCGGGAAAGGGTCATCATCGCCCACAGAGTGCCGGTTTCTTCATAGGCCTCCAAACCAACGAGGGCAGGATCAATCACCATGGTGAGCCGACTTCATAACTGGAACAAGCACCCTCCTGCCAGCCTGACGGGAAACAAAGGCGTGCGAAATCCACCCGGGACCAACCTCCCACTTCATCCGATGTCCAGCTGGGCGGCGCCCAGCGGGAAGAGATGGACCAAGTGACTTTCGGAGGTCAAGTTGTAGAAGCCCCCTGGGAACAGGATGCCAGGGAATGGCACCCGGGGCTTGGTGGAGCAACACTTCTCCACCGACCTTTCCTCTCTCTCTCCCCGTGCCGACTCCTCCGAGCCCTGCCGGCTGTGTCCCCGAGCGGAGTGGAAAAGAGGATGGAGAAGTGCAGGAAAGGGTCATCACCACCCACAGGGTGCCGGCTTCTCCCCACCCCTCCAAGCCAACAAGGGCAGGATCAACCACCACAGCAACCCCCCACTTTTTAACGGAATCAGCACCCTCCTCCCCCCGCGACGGGAAGGAAAAGCACGTGAGACCCACCACGGACCGACCTCCCCACACACACAGACCCCCGCCGCGTGGCGGACAGCAGGAATACAGGGGAAAAGTGAATCTCGAAGATCCTGGTGTAAACATCCCCTGGGAAAAAGGCGCTGTGGAGCACCCCCCCGGTTTTGGCGGAGCAACCCTTCCCCACCGACCTTTCCTCTCTCTCTCCCCTTCCCGAATCTTCCTAGCCCCAGAGGCTGTACACCTGGGCGGAATGTTCAAGAGGATGGAGAAGAAGTGTGGGAAAGGGTCGTCACCGCCCACAGGTTGCTGGCTTCTCCATGCCCCTCCAAACCGAGGAAGGGAGGATCAACCACATCGGCGAACCGCCTCGTCGTAACAGGAACGAGCAGCATCCTCTCACCTCAACGGAAAGGAAAGGCGTCGGAGAATCGTCAGGGACCGACCTCCCAGCCCAACCCGCCCCACGCCGGGCGGCATGCTGCAGGAAGATAGGGGCAAAGTGAATCTCCGAGGTCAAGTTGGACAGGCCCTGGGAGCAGGGTGCCAGGAAAGGGCAGCCCGGGCTGGCGGAGCAACACTCCCTACCAACCGTCCCTCTTTCTCTCCCTTTCCCGACTCCTCGGAGCCCTGGAGGTTGTGCCCTTGGCCCAGTGGAAAAGAGGATGTAGAAGAAGTGCAGGAAAGTGTCATCACTGCCCACAGGGTGCCGGCTTCTCCCCGCCCCTCCAAGCCAACGAGGGCAGGATCATCCACCACAGCGACCCCCCACTTTTTAACAGGATGAGCACCCTCCTCCCCTGGCGACGGGAAGGAAAACCCTTGAGACCCGCCACGGGCCGACCTCCCCACCAACACAGCGCCCCGCCGGGTGGCGCCAACAGGAAGAGAGTGGCCAAGTGACTCTCAGAGGTTCCGGTGGACACGACCCCTGGGAATAGAAGCTTTGGAGCGGTCCCCCGGGTTTGGCGGAGCAACTCTTCCCCACCAACCTTTCCACTCTCTCTCCATTCCCGACCCCGTCCCAGCCCTGGAGGCTGTGCACCCAGGCGGAATGTTAAAGAGGATGGGAAGAAGTGCGGGAAAGGGTCTTCACCGTCCACAGGTTGCCGGCTTCTCCATGGCCCTCCAAGGCGAGGAGGGGTGGGTCAAACACCATGGCGACCCCCCGCTTCATAACAGGAATCAGCACCCTTCTGCCCCCGCGACGGGAAGGCCCAGGAGGACAGCCAGGGACTGATCTCACCCCCTGCTGTCGGTGCACAGCAGGAAGGGAGGGGCCAAGTGACTCTCAGAGGTCACGTTGGACACGAACCCTGGAAACAGAGCGCCTCTGAGCGCATCCCGAGCTTGGCGGAGCAACACGTCCCTACAGACCTTTACTCTCTCTCTCTCACCGTCCCGAACCCGTCCCAGCCCCGGAGGCTGTACCCCGGTTGTAGTTGAAAAGAGGATGGAGAAGAAGTGTGGGAAAGGGTCATCACCGCCCACTGGGTGCCGGTTTCTCCCCGCCCCTCCAAGCCGAGGAGTGCATGATCAACCAACATTGTGACCCCCCATTTCGTAACAGGATCGAGCAGCCTCCTCTCACCTCGAGGGAATGGGAAGGCGTGGGAGACTCACCAGGGACCGACCTCCCAGCCCAACCTGCCCCACGCCGAGCGGCAGACAGCAGGAAGAGAGGGGCCATGTGACTCTCGGAGGTCATGTTAGACACGCCCCCTAGGAACAGGGCGCCAAGGAGCGCCACCCCGGGCTTGGCAGAGCAACACTTCACCACCAAACTTTCCTCTTTCTCTCCCCTTCCTGACCCCGTCCCAGCCCCAAAGGCTGTGCCCCAGGGCTGAGTTAAAAGAGGATGGAGTAGAAGTGCAGAGAAATTGTCGTCATCCCCAACCAGGTGACGGAGTCTCCCCATTCCGCAAAGTCAACGAGGGCAAGATTAACCACCACGGCGACCCCCCATTCGTAAGGGAAACAAGCACCCACCTGCCCCGGCGATGGGAAGGAGAGCAGTGTGAATCAGGCCAGAGACAGACCTCCCCCCATCCCCGCCCCATGCCCGGAGGTGGACAGCAGGAAAAGAGGGGCCAAGTGACTCTCAGAGGTCCCGGTGGACACCTCCCCTGGGAAAAAGGCACTGGGGAGCAGCCCACCGAGCTTGGCGGAGCAACACTTCCCCACCGACCTTTCTTTCTCTTTCCCCTCCCGACCCTGCCCAGCCCCAGAGGTTGTGCCCCCGGGCGGAGTGAAAAGAGGATGGAGTAGAAGTGCGGGAAAGGGTCGTAACACCCAACATGGTGCCGGTTTCTTCAAAGCCCTCCAAAACAAGGGGTGCAGGATCCATCACCATGGTGAGCCCCCTTCATAACTGGAACAAGCACCCTCCTGCCACCGCGACAGGAAGGAAAGGTGTGCGAGACCCACCAGGGACCGACCTCCCAGCCCTCCCCAACCCCGCTGGGCAGCGGAGAGCAGGAGAACAGGGACCAAGTGGCTTTCGCAGGTCAGGTTAGACACGCCCCCTAGGAACAGGGTGCCATGGAGCAGCACACCGGGCTTAGCGGAGCAACACTTCCCCACCGCCCTTTCCTCTTTCTCTCCCCTTCCTGACCCCGTCCCAGCCCCGGAGGCTGTGCCCCAGGGCTGAGTGAAAAGAGGATGGTGTAGAAGTGCACAGAAAGTTTCGTCACCCCCCACCAGATGTAAGCGTCTTCCCCGCGCGTCCAAGAAAACAAGGGCAGGATCAACCACCACGGCGACACCCCCTTCCCCTTCGTAAAGGGAATGAGCACTGTCCTGCCACCGCGATGGGAAGGAAACGATGCAAGACCCGGCAGAGACCGGCCTCCCCCACACCCCAAACCATGCCGGGCAGCAGATAGGAGGAGGAGAGTGGCCAAGTAACTCTCAGAGGTCCCGGTGAATATGCCCCCAGGGAAAAAGGCGCCGTGGAGCGGCACCCCGGCTTGTCGGAGCAACCCTTCCCCACCAACCTATCCTCTCTCTCTCCCCTTCCCGACCCTGTCCCAGCCCCGGAGGCTGTGCCCCAGGGTGGATTGGAGAAGAGGATGGAGAACAAGTGCGGGAAAGGGTCGTCGCCGCCCACAGGGTGCCAGATTCACCCCACCCCTCCAAAGACGAAGAGGGCAGGAGAAACCAACAGGGCTGCATCCAACTTTGTAACGGGAATGAGCACCCTCCTCCCCCCGCAACGGGAAGGAAAGGCGTGCGAGACCCACCAGGGCCTGAACTCCAACCCCAACCAGTTCCCTGCCCTTGGGCGGTAGGCAGGATGAGAGGAGCCAAGCGAGGCTCGGAGGTCCTGATGGACACGCACCCTGGGAACTGGGTGCCGTGCAGCGGTCCCCCGGGCTTCGCATAAGAACCGTTCCCCCCGATCTTTCCTCTCTCTCTCCCATTCCCAGAACCGTCCCAGCCCTGGAGGCTGTGCCCAAGGGTGGATTCGAAAAGAGAATGGAGAACAAGTGTGGGAAAGGGTCGTCACGCCCACCGGCTGCCGGATTCTCCTCACCTCTCCAAGCCAAAGATGGCAGGATCAACCACCACGGCGACCCCCCAATTTGTAACAGGAAAGAGAACACTCCTGCCTCCGCAACAGGAAAGAAAGGCACGGGAGACCCGCCAGGGACCGTTCATCCGCCCAAAACCGCTCCCTTCCGGCGGCCCCAACAGAAGAGAGGGGCAAAGCGATGCTGGGAGGTCCCGGTGGACACACCCCTAGGGAAAAGGCGCCTCTGAGCACATCCAGGACTTGGCAGAGTGACCCTTCCGCATCGACCTTTCCTCTCTCTCTCTTTCCCGACCCTTCCCAGCCCCGGAGTCTGTGCCCCCAGGCTGAGTGAAAATAGGGTGGAGTAGAAGTGCGGGAAAGGGTCGTCACCCCCCACAGGGTGCCGGTTTCTTCACACCACTCCAAAAAACGAGGGCAGAATCAATCACCATGATGACCACCCTTCGTAACTGGAACGAGCACGCTTCTGCCACAGTGACGGGAAGAAAAGGTGTGCGAGACCCGCCAGGGACTGAACTCCATCCTCACCCGGCCCCCCGCCAGGTGGCCCCCAGCAGGAAGAGAGGGGCCAAGTGAATCTCCGAGGTCAAGTTGGACAGGCCCCTGGGAACAGGGTGCCAGGGAACGAACCACGGGATGGCGGAGCAACACTCCCCACGGACCTTTCCTCTCTCTCTCCCTCTCCCAACTCCTCGGAGCCCTGGAGGCTGTGCCCTCAGGCCAAGTGGAAAAGAGGATGGAGAAGAAGTGCAGGAAAGGGTAATCACTGCCCACAGGGTGCCGGCTTCTCCCCGACCCTCAAAGCCAACGAGGGCAGGATCAACCACCTCGGTGACACTCCACTTTGTAACAGTTTGAGCACCCTCCTCTTCCCGCGATGGGAAGGAAAAGCACGCGAGACACGCCACGGACCGACCACCCCCGCACACCGCCCCCTCTGGATGGAGGTCAGCAGGAAGAGAGGGGCCAAGTGTCTCTCGGAGGTCAAGTAAGACACGCCCCCTAGGAACAGGGCACCATGGAGCAGCACCCCGGATTTCGGCGGAGCAACACTTCCCCAACGAACTTTCCTCTTTCTCTCCCCTTCCTGAAAACGTCCCAGCCCCAGAGGCTGTGCCCCAGTGCTGAGTGAATAGAAGATGGAGTAGAAGTGCAGAGAAAGTGTCGTCATCCCCAACCAGGTGCCGGACTCTCCCCGTGACTCAAAGCCAACGAGGGCAGGATTAACCACCACGGCGACCCCCCATTCGTAAGGGAAACAAGCACCCACCTGCCCCCGCGATGGGAAGGAGAGCAGTGCGAGTCCGGCCAGAGACCGACCTCTCCCCTACCCCGCCCCATGCCCGGTGGCGTACAGCAGGAAGAGAGGGGCCAAATGACTCTAAGAGTTCCTGGTGGACACGCCCCCTTGGAAAAAGGCGCTGTGGAGCAGCCCCACGGGTTTGGCGGAGCAACCCTTCCCCACCGACCTTTCCTCTCTCTCTCCCCTTCCGGATCCTTCAGAGCCTCGGAGGTTGTCCACCCGGGCTGAGTGAAAAGAGGATGGAGTAGAAGTGCGGGAAAGGTTCATCACCCCCAACCGGGTGCCGGCTTCTTCACTCCCTTCCAAACGAAAGAAGGCAGGTTCAATCACCACGGTGAACCCCCTTCTTAACAGGAAAGAGCACCCTCCTGGACCCAGGCTGGAATGAAAGGCGTGCGAGACCCGCTAGGGACCGAATTTTCCCCCTCTCCGGCCCCCCGTCGGTGGTGCCCAGCAGGAAGAGAGGGGCCAAGTGACTCTCAGAGGTCACTTTGGACACACCCACTGGGAACAGGGTGCCAGGGAACGGCACCCTGGGCTTGGCAGAGCAACACTTCCCCACCGAACTTTCCTCACTCTCTCCCCTTCCTGACACCTCCCAGCCCTGGTTGCTGTGCCCATGCATGGAGTGGAAAACAGGATGAAGAAATGTGGGAAAGGGTCATCACTGACCACAGGGTGCCGGCTTCTCCCTGCCCCTCTAAGCCAAGGAGGGCAGGTTCAACCACCATGGCGAACCTCAGCTTCGTAACAGGAACCAGCACCCTCCTGCCCCCGCGATGGGAAGTCCAGGAAGACCCGCCAGGGACCGAACTTACCCCCCCACCACCCCCCGCCGGGCGGTGCCACCAGAGAGAGAGGAGCAAAGCAATGCTAGGAGGTCCCATTGGACACGCCCCCTGGGTATAGGGCGCCTATGAGCGCATTCAGGGCTTGGTGTAGCAACACTTCCCCACCGACCTTTCCTTTGTCTCTCCCCTTCCTAGACCTGGAGGCTGTGCCCCAGGGCTGAGTGAAAGAGGATGGAGTAGAAGTGTGGGAATAAGTCGTCACCCCCCACCGGGTGCCGGTTTCTTCACACCCCTTCAAACCAACGAGGGCAGGATCAATCACCGTGGTGAAACCCCCTTCATGACTGGAATGAGCACCATCCTGCCACCGCGATTGGAAGGAAAGTCGTGCAAGACCCGCCAGGGACCGACCACTCCCCCAAATCCGGAAACACGCAGGGCGGCGCCCAGCAGGAAAAGAGGGTCCAAGTGACTCTCCGAGGTGAAGTTGGACAAGCCCCCTGGGAACAGGATGCCAGGGAGTGGCACCCTGGGCTTGGCGGAGCCACACTTCCCCACCCACCTTTCCTCCCTCTCTCCCATTCCCGACCCCGTCCCAGCCCCAGAGGCTGTGCCCCAGGGCTGAGTGAAAATAGGATGGAGTTGAAGTGCACGGAAAGTGTCGTTAGCCCCCACCAGGTGCCAATGTCTCCCCTTGCGTCCAAGCCATCAAAGGCAGATCCAACCACCACGGTCAACCCCACTTTGTCAAGGGAACGAGCACTCTCCTGCCCCCGCGATGGGAAGGAAAGCATGCGAGAACAGACAGAGACCAGCCTCACCCCCGCCCCGACTCATGCCGGGCGGCAGATAGCAGGATGAGAGGGGCCAAGTGACTCTCGGAGGTCCCAATGGACACCAGCCCTGGGAACCGGGCGCCATGGAGCGGCACACCGGCTTGGTGAAGCAACCCTTCCCCACCAACCTATCCTCTCTCTCTTCCCTTCCCGACCCCGTCCCAGCCCCAGAGGCTTTGCCCCAGGGTGGATTGGAAAAGAGGATGGAGAAAAAGTGTGGGAAACGGTCGTCACCGCACACAGGGTGCCAGCTTCACGCCACCCCTCCAAGCCGAAGAGGGCAGGAGAAACCACCACGGTGGCACCCCAATTTGTAACGGGAATGAGCACCATCCTCCCCCACGACAGGAAGGAAAGGCGCACGAGACCCGCCAGGGCCTGACATCCACCCCCACCCCATTCCCTGCTGGTCGGCGGTGGGCAGGAAGAGAGGGGCCAAGAGAGGCTCAGAGGTCCTGGTGTACACGCCCCCTGGGAAGTGGGCACCGTGCAGAGGCCCTCGGCCTTTGGGTAAGAACCCTTCCCCACTGATCTTTCCTCTTTCTCTCCCATTCCCAACAACGTCCCAGCCCTGAACACCAGGGTGGATTGGAAAAGAGTATGGAGAAGAAGTGTGGGAAAGTGTCATCACCGCCCACCGGCTCCCGGATTCTCCTCGCCTCTCCAAGCCAAAGACGGCAAGATCAACCACCAAAGCGACCTCCCAATTTGTAACAGGAAAGACCACACTTCTGCCTCCGCGACGGGAAGAAAGGCATGGGAGACCCGCCAGGGACCATTATCCCACCCAAACCGCCCCCATCGTGCAGCGCCAACAGGAAGAGAGGGGCAAAGTGATGCTGGGTGGTCCCGGTGGAAACGCACCCTGGGGACAGGGCACCTGTGAGCGCATCCAGAACTTGGCGGAGCGACCATAAACCACCGACCTTTACTCTCTCTCTCTCTTTCCCGACCCTTCGCAGCCCCGGAGGCTGTGCCCCCAGGCTGAGTGAAAATAAGATGGAGTCGAAGTGCAGGATAGGGTTGTCACCCCCCATAGGGTGCCGGTTTCTTCACACCCCTCCAAACCAATGAGGGCAGAATCAATCACCATGGTGACCCCCCTTCATAACTGGAACGAGCACGCTCCTGTCACCGCGATGGGAAGGAAAGGCATGCGAGACCCGCCAGGGACCGAACTCCCCCCTCACCTGTCCATCCGCCAGGTAGCCCCCAGCAGGAAGACAGGGGCCAAGTGAATCTCTGAGGTCAAGTTGGACAGGCCCCTGGGAATAGGGTGGCAGGGAACCGCACCCAGGGCTGGCGGAGCAACACTCTCCAACGACTTTTCCTCTATCTCTCCCCTTCCTGACACCTCGGAGCCCTGGACGCTGTGCCCCCAGGCCCAGTGGAAAAGAGGATATAGAAGAAGTGCAGGAAATGGTCCTCACTGCTCACAGGGTGCCGGCTTCTCCCCACCCCTCCAAGCCAACAAGGGCAGGATCAACCACCACGGTGACGCCCACTTTGTAATGGGATGAGCACCATCCTACCACCGCGACGGGAAGGAAAAGCACGCGAGACCCGCCAGAGACCAACCTCCCCCCGCACACTGCCCCCGCTGGGCGGAGGCCAGCAGGAATAGAGGGGCCAAGTGAATCTTGGAGGTCCTGGTAGACACGCCCCCTGGGAAAAAGGCGCTGTGGAGCGGCCCCCCGGGTTTGTTGGAGCAACCCTTCCCCACCGACTTTTCCTCTCTCTCTCCTGTTCCCGACCCTTCCCAGCCCTGGTGGCTGTGCCCCCAGGCTGAGTTAAATGAGGATGGAGTAGAAGTGCGGAAAAGGGTCGTCACCCCCAACGGGTTCCGGCTTTTTCAACCCCTCCAAACGAAAGAGGGCAGGATGAATCACGACGGTAAACCCCCTTCATAACAGTTACAAGTACTCTCCTGGACCCGCGACGGGAAAGAAAAGCATGCGAGACCCTCTAGGGGCCGACCTCCCCCCCAGCCTGCCCCCAGCTGGCGTTGCCCAACAGGAAGTGTAGGGCCAAGTAACTCTCAGAGGTCAAGTTGGACACGCCCCCTGGGAACAGGGTGCCAGGTTCGGCACCCCAGCTTTGGCGGAACAACACTTCCCCTCTGACCTTTCCTCTCTCTCCCATTCCCGACCCCATTAATCCACTCTGAGAGCTGGAGTTGTAATTTTTCATAAATGGTTACACTTACTAGTATATCTATTTCATGGAATACTGATAAGAAATTTGGTTATGCTGTGAATACATAGGTTAAAGGCTAAGAGTTCAGGTTAGCGATACAACAATGTTATAGAAGAAGAGATCCATATCAACTCCCATTAGGAGAATATGCAGAAACTGTCCTGGACTCCCTTTTTAAAGTAAGTTCATTAATTTCCAATACATTCTAAACTAATTCTCTCCAGTCAAGTGTCTCATTGAAAGCACCTCATGAAAGTGACTCATTCTTTAGAGAAACGTTGATGAGCTTGATGATTTCAAATAACACTCTTTTCACTCCCATATTTAATCCATCTGATTTTAATATTCTGGTGGAAACTTCTTCAAAATACAGTTGTTTAAATTTTTCCATTTCCAGTTCGTAAAAACACATTTGAGACATCACTTCAGACATTTTGAACTGCATATTTTGCATCTGATCTCTCAGGGCAGCTTCATGATGCTCTATTGTCTTCTTTAAATAGTTGTGTGTCTATAGCAAACGTAAAGAATATATTTTAAGCAAAATATATATGAATAATGATAGTGCATTTCTCAGATGATCCTTGAATGAAAATCATTACTGCAAAATGAACATTTAGTTATAATAATCATGGACTCTGAAATGTGTCAAGGGAAAAAGAGATGACATCTTTTCTCAAGAAAACTGCAAGAAAAGGTGCTCTAAATGAATAGAGGAAACTATATGCATCCAGATTTACTTTCTGGTAAAATAATTCAAGTATATTGCAGATAAATTCACCTGTAAGTAATTAATCATTTCTATCAATACTCCCCTCTTGCTCTCTCTTCACTTGCCCTTTTAAACTCTTCCATTTGATTCCCTTCTGTTATATTATTTTCTATATATTTTTGGAGGTTTAGTATTTCTTCTTCCAAATGCTTTTTTCCCTTCTCCATTTTTCACATTTCTTTTTCATTCATTGCAGAGATAGAACCTCCTGCCTCAGGAATTGATTTTGTCATCTAAGCAGTCACAATATGTAGATAAGTTTCCACATGTTTCTGAAGATCCTCCATGTGCATCAATAGAATTATACAATGTTGTGATGAAAATTGTAGGGTGGGAATACTTTAACACAAAACCTACTGGTTTGACTTACAGTCAAAGGGAACTTCAGTGATCTAGATGATATCTAGATCACTAAATCTCAAAACATAAAATGATGGGATTACTGCCTGCAATCCACAACTCCCCACACATACCAGAAGAGCTCAGGTTAAAGAGGGACAGCTGATACCGTACCACCAATCAGAGTAACAGGTAAAATCTCCATCTTTTCCACTCAGCAGAGTGAAGGTTTCTATGATATCTATAGCCCAGAGAGATGCTGTCCCTGCCACATCCAAAGTTGCAGACAGTCTCCAAGCATTTTGGGCTACCATACAGAAGTTCCCACAAATCACCTTCCAGTAGAAACAGGAGATCACACATGCAGGTCAAATGATGCTGTATCACTGGGATCTACCTAAGCCAGCTAGAGGCTTCTGTTCCAAAGAGAACCTTCAATCTCAGGTCCCACAGTTGAAGACAGCCACTAATAAGATCGATGCCATCATTAAAGGAGAATATCTGCAGGGGAGTGGGTACTGAGCATTCCAAAACTGTGTGTGATAGACATGAACCCTGCATTCTGTGTCCCTCCACCCAACACAAGCAGTCAGCAGA
>PVKS010041559.1:0-15947 GCA_004027875.1 Aplodontia rufa
GCACTTGCTCATGTTTGCTCAGTTCCCTAGGCTTCTGTTCTCGTGGAGGAGGAATTGAAAGAGAGCCTGCCAATTATTTCCACCTTGTGAGTCTGAAGCCAAAAGGAAAAGACACATTGCCAGGCTCTCAGAGTTCAGTGACACTTCATATAGCCTCCGATTCCATCATCTTGCTTTTATTTGACTTGAAAAGACCTTAATTTTTAGAAAATTTGAAATTTAAAACTGTCTGCTTGCTAAAAGCTTCTTTAAACTCTCATTGTGGTTGTGAGCAATACATCATCAGAGCCGTGGTGCTTGGATGATGTACGGCTCCCGTATATCATGAGAGGACCATCCCTCTGATGATATATTAGTATATCTCACCATTGGGGCGCTGCCAATGATGTATGACTTGAAAACACAATTGTTAAGCCGCAAAACTCTATAGGGTCTCTACAAATCCTGGGATTTTTTTTTTACTGATTTTTTTTAAACTTTCCTAAATTGCCTGAAATCATCAGATCATTTGGACTCAATGAAAGCACTGTCTCCTGTGTTTCAGGAAAGGCAAATGAGCTGCCTGAGCTCTTGCCAATATGCCCGGCGAAGGAACTTAGGGGGTCAGAAACCATTAATGAATCCTTTGCCTTTTGACACACCACTACTTTTATTTCTCTGTTGCCCACGCTAAAGTGTCTTCAGACCTCTGTGAGCAGCATTGTTTCTAGTGACATTTATTTCACATCCAAGTGACGTTTAGTGATTTCACGCTGATCTCACACTTAATAGCAGAAGATGAGGCCTCTGCAAAAGCAGAAAGGTGCATTCCTGCCATGTTGAAAACACAAGCTTTGGAGGTAGTGACAGCCCAGGGCAGAATACGTTCAGCACGGCTTACCGCAAAGCCTTCTGGTTTAGAGCAGAAGCAGCTTCTCTACGGACTTCCATCATTCTGAGATCTAGGGTGCATGGGATGGGTGAGGTGCCCTGGAAGACAACACTAGATGTGGGGTTCTCATTCTAGGCCTCCTTTACAAGAGTCACTTTCCTCTTCTGTGAAATGAAGATCCTAGATACAGTGAGTGTCCTGCTGACATTTTCCAGTTAAACTCCCAATTTGTTTTTACAGGTCTTTAACATTTTTTTTGTATTTTTAACATAAAAGATTATTTTTAGAGTGAAATTGTGCGTGGGATCCTACCGGAAGTAGATAATAATGGTGCCTCTGGGCAGATTTGGCGTGGAGCACTGAGGCCTGCTGTCCTCTCCTGCAACATTCTTGTTCCCACCCTCCACTACCCCAAGCCATGCCCAGGCTTGTCCTGGAAACTGTAATTTGCAGTTTGAAACCCATTGCCTAACCTTCATCTGTCTGCAGTCTGCTCGTGAAAAGGAGACTAAACACTGCAAATTTCAACCCAGCAGTAGATTGAGATTGCGAATATTAGAAATGAGACCCTACCTTGCAAAGCATTGCTGGAAATAGGGTGTGTGCTCCACCCACATCATCTCTTCTCTGTGGCCCTAAGACTATGATATGTTCTCAAGCAATGAGGGTAAGAGTTGGTGTACAGATACCCCTGTTCCCTTGCCCTAGGATGGGGTGCTTCAAGGTCCATCCGATGCTGGCCCCCAGAGTTTGCTTCTGGGCCTAACCTCCAGGCACATAAAGTGGTCACTTGCTTGGTAACATCCTTGAGTGGCTGCTTTTTGTTTCCTGTCCCCTTGACTCTTACTCCCTTACTGATGTGTCCAGGGATCACTCCCTAAATACACCACTTGCTCTTGTATCTTGGTTTCAGGGTACACTTCTGGGGCCATGGAGACTGTTTCTATTTTTATTTCTCTACATGAGGAAACAAAATTGTTATTGCTTGGTAGTCAGATTAACTGGGATCTTAAGTTTCTCCCGTGTGTTTCCTGTTCATCCAGATTGTCTGTACTACACATATTTTACTTTGATGATCAGCAAATGAAAACAGTCTTATTGTGTAAATACGTTTGCTTTTTTAAATTTGAGAGCTTTTAGTAATCCAAAATTTCACAGACAGAGCAATAGGCATAAAGACGTGTCTGAGTCATGCTGTGGGAAAATTTGTCTCATTTTCTATCTACAAAATTTATAGAATAATATTGACTTCCTAGAAGTATTGTGGTGATGAGAAAAAACAGGTAAACTCTACAGTGAAAAAAATACTGGAAGGTCATTTTTATTTCTTATTTTCTGTTATAACAGATTGTCACAAGCTTAGCATATGGGTCAAATGGTAACTCTGTGGCTCCGTGCTTAACCCTTTTAGGAAATGCCAGAGTGTTTTCCAAAGCAATTGCACAATTTTACGTTCCCCCCAGCTTGTACAAGGGTTCCAATTTCTCCACTTCCTTGCCAAAATTTGTTATCATCTGTCTTTCTCGTTGTAGACACCCTCGTAGGTATGAAGTAGTATCTCACTGTGGTTTTGGGCTAAGAATTTGAGCATCTTTTCAGATGCTTATTATTTATTTATGCATCTTTGTTGTTGTTTATGTGGCATTGGGGATCAAACCCAGGACCCCAGACATGCTAGATAAGTGCTGTGTCGCTGAGCTGTACCCCTAGCCCTGCATGTCTTTTGTTTGTTTGTTTTTTAAGGGCTAGTGAGGTGGCTCAGTGGTAGAGTGCTTGCCTGGCCTGCATGAGGTTTGATACCCAGCATCACATACACAACTAAGTGGAGGAAAAACAACAACAACAAAAAAAATATGGAAAAATAAAATTGATTCTATTTCTCACTGTCTCTCTCTGTCTATCTCTATTAAAAAATTGTTTATATCCTCTGTCCATTTTAGTTAGAATTTTGCCTTTATTCTTGAATTGTAGTGGTTCTTTCTGTATTCAGGATACAAGTCCCTTATCAGTATATGTTCTGCAAACATTCCCTCCCAGTCTGTAACTTGGCTTTTCGTGTTCGTTCTTGTGTTCTTTGAGGCAGGAAGTTTAACATGTTGATGATGTTCACACTTTTCTACTTCTGAGGATCCTTGTGGTGACATTTGGCTAACCTAGATAATCTAAGATGCTCTCTCAGTTTTAAAGTCAGTTGGTAGGCAACTTCATTCATCTGAAATCTTCATTCTCTTTTGGCATGTGACCTGACATATTCCCAGGTCAGGGTTTAGGGCAGACTTCTTTGATGGAGGGCGCATTGCAGTTGTTTAGGGCAAGGCTTGCTCTCTGCAGGTACTCACGGGCAGGTTTGGGGGGACAGATTCCCATGGAGCACCTGATCAAGGTGTAGCTCATCTGTTGGGAATAGGGTAGCCCTGCAGCCTTCCATGCCCTTTCCCCAACCATGGTTTTATCCTTTATAATTGAGTTGCAAAAAACTTTTTTTTTATTAAATTGCAAAATTGTCTGACGGTGACAAAGTATATCAATATGACTACACTGACCATCCTCTGGTGATTATGAATGAAATACAGATGTTCAAAGGTTGAAAGAGAAGCATAGACAAAGCAGAAGAGGACAGAGCCCAAGAAAGGTGATGTCAGGGCTAGTGTCTTTCCTTACTTCCCATGCAGCTAATTAATAACCAATTTATTGAGATATAATTTGTATATCATAGAACTCACCTTATTAAAGTCTACAGTTTGGCATTTTTAGTGTATTCACAAATTTTTGCAATCATCCCCATTATACAATTTTTGAAAATATCCATCATCCCCAAAAGAAACCCTGTGCCCTTAACAGTCACTCTTCACTCTGCTCTGAGAACTGCTCCTCTGTCTTTCTCTGTGGATTTGTCTATTCTGGACCTTTCAGGTACAGAATCATGGAATATGTGGCCATTTGTGCATGCATTCTTTCACTTAGCTTCATTTCTTCTTCTGCCAAATCTGTTGTCTTAATTTGCTACATTTGTTTATCCATTGGTTCACTGATGGTCATTTGGGTTGTTTGCACTTTTTGGACGCTGTGAATGACATCACTGTAAACATTCACGAGCAAGTTTCTGTGTGCACATGTTTACAGTTCTCTTGGTGTATACTAGGAGTAGAAATCTGCATCTCATGGCTCTCTGAGGAACTTCAAACCATTTTCAAACAGCTGCATCATTATATTCCTAGCAGCAGCGTTCAGAGTACCCATGCTCCGCATCTTACCAGCACTTGTTAGTGTCCATCTTTTTATTTTTATTAGTGCATTATAGTTCTACATAAAGTTGGGATTATTTGTCACATATTCCTAAATGCACACAATTCAGCAATACAATTTGTTCATTATCTTCACCCCTTGACATCCCTCTCTCTCCCTCCTCCCGTCCCCTGATCCCTTGCCTTTCTTCTGGGTCCTATATTGTTCCTAAAAAACCAAATACAGTGACATAATTCTTATACCTATGAAGAACATTTTTAATATGTATGGCTATAGTATACACAGTGGCATTTATAACTGCTTGGAGTGTCCGTCTTTTCAATTGTAAACATTCCAGTGGGATTGAAGTGGCCTCTCGGTGTGGTTTCGACTAACATTTCACTGATGATTAGTGGTGTTGAACATCTTTTCATTTTGTCCCCCTGACTTCTCCGAAACCAACTCAAGCTTTCAACAATGCTTAACTCTGTTCATAATTCATTCCCTCTTTCCTTTTTTTATTTTTAAGAGAGAAGGACAGTGAGAGAGAGAATCAATTTTTATTGAGTTTTTTCACATGGCTTTCGTTGCTCTGACACTTAGGTGTGTACGTGGGTGCTAGGGTTTTGAACCACATACTTGGGCATACCGGGTAAACACTGTAACCGCCAAGCCACCGCTCCAGCCCCTTGTGCCCTCTTTCTTGACATTTGTTCTTTTCTTGGCTTTTGGAAACTACCATCTCTTAGTTTCATAAACTGAGTTCTGTTTCTCTTCCTGAGCCTCACACATTAGCATGTTCCAGTTTGTTTTGTTTTGGATTTTTTTTTTGTCTTTAGCTGTTACTGAATGATTTTTGTTCATGATAATTACTTCCACCTGAAATTAACTAATTAAATTGTCTATTGAGTTAATTGTTTTACTTTTTTTCATCGTTCATTGAAATATAAGCTGTACTGGGCTGGGGAGGGGTAGAAGTTTTGTTTTATTCATGTGTATTCCCAGTTATAGAATAGCACTAATGTATTAAATAGCACTTAAACATGTATATTTTGTGGGGGAATCCCTCAGACACTTCATTGTGCTAAAGGACAGTGTCAAATTTTATTTGAATAAAAACTTCTTTAGTATGGAACGTATCAGGAGACTTAAAATACTCTTCCAAATCCAGCAGCTAAGTTGCAGTCCCTAGCTAAACTGTAGAACACTATTAAATGAACATTTTGTTAGCACTTAGAAAGTAAGGTGTGATCTCCATGGCTTCATATTGAAATCACTATCAACAGGTAATGGTAAATTATCCCCATCGCTGCCATTCAGAATTGCATTCTTTTGTAAGGCCATGGTCATGGGGTTCCCTCACACAGTGAGGCTTTGCTGGCTATGCTGCCATCTCCCTGCTCTGACAAGCTGAGTGGGTCGTCAGGATGGTGGGATCAGCCTATCACTTTAGAATAATGTGAAGATATCAGGCTGAGTTGAGATCTCTGCCCTTCAGGGAAGAATACCTATATGGTGAGCAATTTGCTGTCTTTATTGTCATGGTGAGTTTTGAGTCATTACCAGGGACCAAGAGTGGCATTTCCAGCACTAGGTGCCAACAGAGCCTATAGTGATGGCTGTGAACACTAAACTCTAGAGCAAAGTGAAGGAGATAGGACGTCCCCAAGAGGTTTCCCTATTGTGAGTTGACAGCCAGACATCTGTTAGTGGTGACAGTAAACAGCATATCCCCAAGGACAGGCATGGAGGGTCCTCAGTGCAGGAAGTCAGGGAAACATTCCATATAATTCAGAAGGGAAGGCAAAATAGGAAGGGACCTTGAAGGAGCCCATGCTGGTCCCCCCGACAGGAGCAGGGTCAGGAACCAGGTGGATACACTTAGCCAGTGCTTCTTAGAATGTGGCCCTGGGTCATCAGTCCCAGCATCACCTGGGACTGTGTTACAAATTCAAATTTTGGGGTCTGCCAATGTATATTTTAACATTCCTGAGGTTTGAGCTGAAGTTTGAGAACTTCTAGTCAAAGTAACTAGAAAAAACTTTGGTAAAAGAGATGCTTTAACAATGTGCCATTCAAGGAGCTTTTAAAATGTCTTTTCTACTGTTGTGACAATAAGTTCTTGAATTTGATTTCCACTTGGTCTAAAGGTAAAAACAAAAAAAGGAAAAAAAAAAAGATTTTTTTTTTCAGGGCTGAGGACCGAACTCGGGGCCTTGCGCGTGCTAGGCAAGTGCTCTGCCACTGAGCTAAATCCCCAACCCCCGATTTTTTTTTTTTTTAAAAAGTAAAAGTAATCCTGCTGCACCGGGATACATTGAGTGCTAGCTTTGTGGCAGTCAGCATGCAAAACACATGCTTAGCAGATTTGCTCCTCCTAACAGTTCTGTGAGGTAGAACTATTGCAATTCCCATTGTATAGGCAAGGATGCTGAGCCTGGCCTCTGCGGCAAGTCACACGGCTAGTCACATGGTAGTCCATCTATACTGCATGTATTGTTCCTGCGCATAAGTAGCTATTACGTGGTTAGTGCCCTCAGGCATTTGGACCTCAGAACACTGGTTTAGAACATCTGATTGCTAGGAAGGATAAGGAATATGATAGAAACTGGATGGATGAATAGGTGGTTGGGAGGGAGGAAGGAAAGGAGGAAAAGAAGAAAGGATACAATAGCAATTTTTTTTCAAAAGAGAGAGGGACAGTGAGAGAATCACCTTTACTTAGCTTTTCATATGGCTTTCATTGCTCCGTCACTTTGTTGTGTACATGGTGCTAGGCTTCTAACTCGGGGCCTTGCGCATGCCAGGCAAGTGCTGTAACATTGAGCACCACTCCAGCCCCTAAGAGCAAGCTTTAAAAGCATAAATTGAGCGAAGACTCAGTGTGGGCTGTCTCCTGTTTTGTGGCATTCTCCTGGTCTTTCCAATCAGCTTCAGCCTGGGCCCACACTACCTTGCTCTCTCAGAGGAATTTGGCTCCTGGATAGTTTGAGATTCATTTTTTCCCTCTGTCACCAGACTCACATAGTTTCTATGACATAAGTAGACACCCCAATTGCTGAGGCATTCATGGCAGGTCTCGTCACTGACTGGAGAACATTCTAGCAGAAGCTTGTCCCTCTTGAGGGCTGCATGTGCTGGGGCTGATGCGAAGTTCTTGGCTTCCTTCACCTAGGAGCGCCTTACTCTCTGCCTCTGCTGTGGCAGCATATCATCTCATCTTCCTTTTACACAGAGCCACAGGGACACTGCATCTTAGTTCTCTTGAGGTCCTTTGGAGGTTTACAGCCTAATCAGAGTAATCAAGAAGGGGTAGGTGTGATCAGCTATGAGGTTTGATTCTTTGCCTGCCTCTCCACATTGAGGTTTTTCATTGTCACATTCCTCTCCATGCTCTTAATGAATGCAGGAACATGGTTCAAGGGCGGGAATAATCTTGAACTTCAGCTGAGGTACAATAGACACTATTGGGAAAGCAAAACTTTCAGATGGCCGCTTATCCTTGAAGAATATATTGAATTAGATATGCTGTAAGCCTTGATTCATGATCTCTGCAGAACAGCATTACTATGTACATTACCTGGGTGTCTTAGTAAACTAGAGAAATAGGCTGTTTCAAAGATTGAGTTCAGGGGCTGCAGCGGTGGCTTGGCGGTTACAGTGCTTGCCAGGCATGCGCAAATACACGGGTTCAAACCCCAGCACCATGTACACAACTAAGTATCAGAAAAACAAGACCCAGATGAAAAAATAAATAAAATTGATTTTCTGTTTCTTTCTCTCTCTCTCTCCCTCTCCCTGCTATCCCTCCCTTCTATCCCTCTTGCTCTCTCTCTCTTTAAAAAAAATTGATTTCACAGATCAGTGCCTTTATTGATGAAGAATGAGTGGGCAAGAGCCAGGTGACGTCACTTCCTGTGGTGCCCTGACCTCTCTGAGCACTGGTTGTTTCATCTGTAAGATAAAGATGATTTCAGAATGTGACTTTTGGGAGCATTATCACAGTAAATGAAATCTCAGCAAATGAGAGCTGTCTATTCTACTGTTATACGATTATTATTCAGATCCCTGATTCTGCGATTTTGGCCCACACTCCTTCCTTTTCTCCTTCATTTACTCTTGTGTAGTTCTCGGTTAGCCAATTTTTATTTCTTGTCAATTTCAGAGTCACGACGGTCATCTTTTATAAAACACACTGTCATTTCAAAGCACTGGCTAAATACAACCAAGACTGACAACTATGAATAATTCCACAGAGCCCCTACAGTATTCTAGCATTTCACTCAAACTTGTATATATGCCACTAAGTTGTTCTCTCTTATTTTGAACCTCTCTGTTTTCAGCAGATTTCAGATATAGTTACTGAAGGTGAGTATCATCTTCCTCTGAAAAATAATCCAGGAAGAACCACTGTGTAGTAATTGGGCTTCATGAGAGCATCACTTGTCAGGTCTAAAAATATATGGAGAGATAATCACATTTTATTTTTTCTTTCTTACATGTTTTTCAGCACGTTCATGTCCACGTTCTTCCCAGGAAGGCTGGTGACTTTCGCAGGAATGACAGCATCTATGATGAGGTGAGTCTGCCCTTTCTGATCTTATTGTTTGATCACAGGGGCTGTCATTCTGATGAAATCAACCTAATGATCCAGATGTCACCCTAGATATGGTCTTAAATGGGTTTCTACCTGTAGAACATATGAAATAGCAATAGAGGCTAAGGAGCCAAGGATGACCATAATAGAATCCCAGGAGAAGTTAATTATAATTATTTTCTTTTTCAATTGAAACCCAGCAGCAACCAAGTGTCCTTGTGATTTCTACCCTCTCGTTTACCATGACATTAAATGTTTGTGTGGAGATAATGGTCCAGAATCTCCAGAGGAGAAAATATATAGTGCCGGCGATAGAAATCAAGCAGACTGATACATGATTCTTTTAGTCAAATGCTGTGTTTCATTTTGATACACTTTGGAACTCAGCTGGTATCTCTGATGGCATTTACTCAAACTGGAACCTTGAATTTTCATGAGCAGAAACTAGGTTGGTTTGAATAATCTGAGTGTACCCCATGTGTTATAAACATTTTAGCAGTTAACTGATTTCTAGACACTCCTATTCAAAAATATAAAGGTGAAATCAGTACAAATACGTATATCAGCAACAGCCAGGTGAGGTGCTTCTAGGATCTTGACTGCATGAGTACCTTGGGTGTTCATGCGCGCTGCGTGGAGCATATAATCTACGGTGGTTGTTAGAAACAGAAGGTGATTTGAGTTTACCTACTTATTCTAGCCAAAGAAAACATGCTCCCCACATGTTAGAGCTTACCACATGGTATTAGCTCCATAAATGGTTGACTGAAAAGGACTTTGAGGCTGTTTTTGGATGTAGCAAGGAACAGCGCTGTGATTGATTAGGAATGTCTATCATGGATGTCAGTCAAGTAGGAAGGGGCTGCCATATTAGCCATCCATTTAATATTCCTATTCTAACCCTTTTAGATTGATTTTTTTGACATTTTTATTAAGGAGTTGAGTTATTGTATGATCATAAATGCATATAAAGTAACAATATGATATGTATTTTTTGTTGAACCAAAATTACCCCATCTTCCACACCCTGGTCTCTTGGTTCTTCTATATTTCTCCCCTGCGAGCAATATACATGCTTAGATTGTGAATTTTCCAGAATTGTAGATTGATTCTTAAAGTTCATTTTTAAAATTTTGGTTGCTTATTGTGTGGCTCTGTCAGGTACACATGTATGATTATCTTCACCTGATCTCCATGAGTCAGAGTCTGGGCTTTACACTCCGTGTTTACAGGGTTTCTTTGTAGTAACTGGACATTAAAATTGCTACCTAGACGCTGAACATAGAAGGCAAGAGTTTGGCATTTAATGGTGAAATACATAATTAATTTTTCTGAGACTGATTGGATCATTTGAGGTGTTTGGTTATTATGTCTTTAGGTACACCTTATTCTATCATGCTTCCTGTTTTCCAAGAGTCATGGCTGGCCTCTGTAGGGGGAAATTGTCTAGTTACTAGTGTTGTTTGTTTGTTTGTTTTAAAGAAACTATTTTATTTAGTTTTTCATGTGGCTTTCGTTGCTGTGAGGCTTCGCTGTGTACGTGGTGCTGGGGTTTGAACTCGCGTACTTGCGCATGCTGGGCAAGCGCTGTAACTGCTGAGCTGCCGCTCCAACCCAAGTTACTAGTGTTTAAGTAATGGTTTGTAAACCAGTTGCTGAAAATCTCAATTATCAGGAGGCTCCATACTTAGATTCTGATCCAGTAGATGGCAAAGGACCCTAGGAAACAGTCATTATATAAGCATAAGAAAGGCCCCAGGAGATTCTGGTGCATGACTAGGTATAGGAATAGGCTCTCTGCCAACTCTAAGCTTTCCAAAGTCATTCTATAATACTATCATTCCAACTCATTTTCATTGCATGTGGAATGCAGATTGGGGGTTGGTAAGGGCTTAGTCCCATATTGGAAGAAAATCAGAATTGTGAGTAATTATAAAGAGATGCATTAAAAATACAATGGATCCTATTAACATAAACTGAGGTTAATAAAACGTTGCCAAGTACAGGCTACTTTAATGAATAAATTAGCACATGATTTATATACAAGTGAATGCTGCGAACATGGTATTAAAAGTGCTTGAAAACAGTTTTCTTAGGCTGAACAGTCACCTTGGAATCTTTATTATGTTCCCAAAGTGCTAGTGACAGAAGATGCATGAATACATTTCCACTCTGTTCAAGATACGGATACGATGCCCGGTGCTGTAGCGTGGGTGTGCCCTTTCTCTCCTGTTTTGTCCTTTGGCCCTGTATGCGTACTTTGATGGCATCTGTAGCCCCACAGATTAGGAAACTCATGTTTCTACTTCCCCTCTATCAGGAAGAGCACCTCAGGAGAAGTAATTACCATAAGAATTTTTTTTCAATGTCTGGGTTAGTGATGTGATATAGACAGTATCCACTAAGGCAAATTGTAATTCAAGACTATATGGAGTTTGAACTCTGGAAAGAAGCAGAATCAGGATCAGATCCACTGCCACCTCCTAACTGAATGACACTGAGTAAATCATTTCACTTCTGTGTTCTGATTTTCTTCCTTTTAAAATGGAAATAAAAGTACATGGCATTCCAAAAAATCATGATGTGTGTAATGTGACATACTATACCTGAAATCTTATTTCAGAGCTTGGTATATACTAAGCATATGCTAATAGGGAGCTGTATCTCATCAGATCGTAATGATCAATTTTGTTTTAGAAAAAGTAGTGACAGTGACAATGGTTAAGTTGGATTCCAAGCCAGGTTACTGAATATTTGTGACCAGCACTCTTTCCAAGGGCCATTCTTCCAATTTTTTTCTCTGCCTTTAACCACTCATTTTAAGTTTCATTTTCATCTTTGCACAAAAAGGTTTCTCCAGGTTGAGTATATAATAAGGCAGTGACTAGAGAAAGGCATGAAGCATTACTCAGGCATTATTGGTACAAGACGTAACGTACATTAGACGGAATGATTTAATCAGAAATGATAGCATGCTGAGGGATGGCATTCTTTATGCTGATGAAATCCCTCGCTGTAGATTATGCGTCTCCTCACAACACACAGCAGACTCTTGGTTGGGAGTTGAACTCAGTAAATAGAATTGTATCCCTGCTGCTGCAGACACAGAACCTGCCTGAACCCCTAGGTTCTATCAGGTACAAAGTCACATTCTCTTTGAGCACTATTTTAAGAAGGTTAGCCACAAACTGGAGAAGACTGACAGGTGTTTGGGGTGGCAGATTCTGGAAACAGATTGAGGAATCGTTGATGGTAAAGATGATTAGACTGGAGAAAGGAGAACTTGGAGATGGGAGATGGGACAGAGTCAGTTTCTAAATACCTGAAGGACTGGCAGGCGGCAACATTACTAAATATGTTCTGTGTGGTTCCCATGATCAGATCTGGAGCTCTCAGGCTACAAAGAGGCAAATATCACCTCTGTACAACAACAGGTCAAACTGAAGAAAACCTCTTAATAGTTAGAGGACCTTTTGGGGGGGGGGAGTCCCTGAGCCCCTTCAGGCAGAGAGTGGGCCACCATGATTCTTCAGAAGGTTGTGTGCCTTTGGTTGGACCACACCGTCCTGCAGGTCCTGTCTTTACAAATCTGGTTGTCTTGATTGATTATTATCTCTGTTTTTAGGTTATGCAAGTTCTGTAACAAATAGTGATTTTTTTTTGTCATTAGTATTGTACCCTGTGGGTTACTGACTAATAAAATGTACTCTTTTGTTTATTTCATGGAAATATAAGATATAACTCCTTGACTTATATGAGATCCCCATTCTGTTGGTTTTTCCATTCCCTGGCTCCTTCATGCTTTTATTCCAGCTCAGTGGTGCACAGTGCTGGTCCATGGATTTTCTTTGCCTCCTCATCTGTTATTACTACCTGCAAAGTATTTTTTAATGCTATGCTGTGTTTTTGTCTACAAATACTTTTTAATGACTATGAGAGCCATTTGGCGTGTAACTACTTCTGAGGGTCGCTATAGTTCCCACAGTTCTCTTACCTAAGTTGGCTGAACTAATTTAGGATACCTGCCTGATTCCTGAAGCCATTTGAGTTGAAGATCCCTCCCATGAACTGAAATGTTACTGCTCCTCAGGATCCTTGTCTGGTCCACTGTATGCCATTTACCTGTCAAACCTGATCCTCCTCCCTGCTTGTTCCTTTACTGTGCTGTGGCCCTGGGTGAACCCTTGAACTTCAGCAGTGTATCCTGCCCACCTCACCTGCTCCTTTACGTCCCCTTCTCTCGTTGCTTGCTTTTGTTAAGTATGACATTCTTGTTCCCTTCTTGGGGCCTTTGAACAGGTTGTTCTCATTGCTTGTAATTTCTCCCATCTTCTCTTGTCTTTTATGTAGCTCCAATTCTTTATCCAAATCTCAGTTCAAAGACACCTCCTCAATGAGTCTCTTTCACTGTTCTTGAGCTAAAATACCTGGCTAATCCTCTATGCCTTCCACAGTAATTCAGATTACTATGCCTGTTTCTTTCTCTTTTTTTCCCACATTTTTCATTGGTGCATTATAGCTGGACACATTGATAGAATTTATTGTTACATATTCATTCATGCATACAATATAACAGTATAATTTGGCCAATACTATTCCCAAGCATTCCCCCCACCACTGCCCTGCCTCCCACTCCTTAGACCCTTTCCACAATAATTTGTTTATATCAGGGCATCCCCCAACTACATTGTAAAACCTTGAGACCAGGCACCTAATCTGGCATAGAATGGCTCCTAACTGAATATTTATTAAATAAATGACCGCATGAAAGAACAGGACTTAAACTAGAAAAGCTTGGAATTGTCTACTCATTTTAACATAATTTAAGAGGAGAGTATATCTTGCTTTCAGCAGGTTGATTCATTAACTCATCACTATACTTGGTGAGCCCCTGACATAGTGTGCTATCAGCTTTGCAAGGTTAATTTAACAGGGCTTTGATGGAACAGGATCCTTTGGACAGAAATCGGCGTGCAGAAGGCTGAAAGTTGTGGCACACCAGAAAGCCTTGGGAAAGCAATCATAAACATTATCTGATTTGTAGAAAAGTCTGGAAGACACATGTCAAAGATGATAAGTAAACTACCCTCCAAATAAAACCCTAGATTTGTCCGACTGTAACAAATATAGACGTGGGATTCGCTGAAAGGAGTCTCAGGAGCTGCTCTTCCTTTCCTTCCTACTTTGATTATCATCTGTGGGTTTATCTTCACCTGCTTTGCCTTCAGCTTTATTTCCTGGACTTGTCTGCATGCATCTGTGGCCTGTTTTATCTACCCCATTTCAAATGAGGACGAGCCTCTCTTCTCTCTCGTAATTGAGTTTAAGCTCAATGCTTTGAATACCAGAATCTCTTCCAAAGCCCTTTCTTTATAGATTTCTATGTAGATCTTACTCATCTGTAGCTCCCAAACTCTTTCTCTGGTTAAATTCTCTAAGTTTCCATGAATTAATTGAGGCCTTCTCTGAACTCAGTGGACCTTCTATTAAGTTGATGAAGATTAAGATAATGACATAAATGTGCTCTTGAATAAGAGAGCATGTATTACTAAGTTGGAAGAGGAAAGCCCCTGTAGCCTAGTGTCAGGGTCCATCATCTCATTAACTCAATAAGACTTACCATAGCTGTGGCTGCAGTAAGCAGCCCTCATAAGCATGTTGGACAATTCATCAAATGTTTATGGGTGACATTGAATGGTTGTGACTGTCCACTGTATATAAAACCCATTACTGATGAAGGAAGTGACTATTATTGAAGCAAATGGGAATAGCAATCAGCAATTGGACAAATTCAACCATGAATTTCATAGACAGAGCAACTATGGGCTCAAGCATGTCATGGGAAACAATTGCTTGACTTAACACAATTCATGAACAAAATCAATTTGCTAGAACGCAGGTCATTTGGCCCAGAGGGATGGAGAGAACCATTATGTTGCTGATGATATTTATTGTTGAACTTGGATCTCTTTCACACACCATTTGACAATGGACTCAAAGTCCATGGGTTCCCTGGTTTACTCTACAAAAAGAAAAGCATGTTTCAGTGAGATGGTTAATTAGCCTTTTTTCCCTCTGGGTTCACTGATGTCCTCCTACTGAGTGGTAAGTTTCTGAGGCTCTGAGAATTTTAGAATGAAAATGTGAGCACTTCTTGTTCACAATAAAATAACAGCTTTCTGTATTTTTTTTTTCTAAATGTATAGGGACTTTTAACTCAAAGAATCTGGATGTGATATAGGCAACAAATGAATAAATAATGATCATAATTTAATGCTCCCTGTCTCTTCAAATGCTCCTTGCCTCCCTATTGATAGGGAAACTGGGAAGACATCTGGCTTACTCTTTTCATTCAGGTTACTGCTTGGTTCAGGCTCTACATCACTTGCGGGAAAAGAACATACAGTTGACAGACAAGCATTTTCATGGTTAAATATTATCTCTGCCCATTTTTTTCCTCATAGAAATAAGTGGTCAGAGTACACAGTCTGGGTGAGTCACGTTAGATGGCAGTTACCAAGTGTGGAAAGCTGAGAAGCGCAGAAAGCTGTAATGACCATAATGAGTTGGGGATCTCCAAGGAAAATCATGCATTTGTTGGATGCTAAGGAGAAAAAAAAGCAGTAAAGTAGGCAGAAGTGTAGCCAGTGAAGGTAGAAGTGTCTATAGGAGGAAGCCCACAGCAAAGGATGCTTCTCTCTGAATTTTCCTAGAGTTTGCTTTAAGACTTGCCACTCTAGTTCAGTTTTCCTAGAGTTATTGGATGACTTTTGAATATAATTAATTGCACGTTCGTGAGACATGAACAAGAAAAAAGTTAATCCCATGTCACTCTATGCATAGTATCCATAGTAAAACCTTTTCATCGACCATCTGACATGGCCCTCCCTCATTACTTCCTGAATAAAGCTTTGTCATGCAGAGTCCTCGCTGCCCTCCTCAGTGAATTCTCTCTCCAGACAGTGAATTCTCCAGCTCTAACAGGCTTGCTAGGAAGTTAGAAAGTGCCTGCTCTGGGATATCCTGGCTGCTGGAGTCCCTCTATCTTCCTGCCTACTTCTTTCAGTTCTGTTCTGCAATGAAACCTCATTGAACAGCAGAGCGTGGAGAAAGGGCTCCTTGTGTACTTTTTAACAATCTGTTTTATATTCAAGGTTCTCAACTGTTGATAAATAGTCACTTCCTAAGGAGAGTGGCTACAAATTTTGGGAGCAAAAGCAAACTACCAAGATCTCAGAAATTTTTCTAATTTCT